>CALNHX010004080.1:0-135219 GCA_940337035.1 Agriotes lineatus
AAGCGGCCATAAACATGTAGAAGACGAGTATGTAATCTCTTGAAGTTATTATCTTTTGTGGTGGAACTGCAAATGCGGACTTCTGCATCAAGGGTAGCTAATTTAGCCCTGCATGCTTCCAATTCCTGTCTGTAATCAATGTGGACTTCAGGAAAACTGACATTACCATCACGCTCCATCCTAAATCGGGCCCTAAGTAATTTGCGTTTCTCCATGACGTTACCTTGGCAAGAAATGCCCCGAACCAATAATTCGTAATCAAGTTCATCGACAAGTAAGCGATCAACGTCCATTTTCGGGTATTCAACAAAGAAACTAAATGACTAATTTAATACTCAAAACTAGTGTGTTGCCTATTTGTATACACACTCGAATAAAGTGACTAAAACTACCAAGAATTTTTCTTAAAATACTAACAAAATCTCCAATAAATCGTCGCACCACAAATCTAACGACAATATTGGATGCCACGTTCCTAAACTACCTGCACTTGGGAGATCATGCAAAAAAAACCTATATAACTATCATGCAATATAGATACCATACCACCAAGACTAATTCTAACTATATATCTAAATATTCCGAGCACAGCAAGGGAAAAAAAAAATATATAACACAAGTCCAAGCCAAGCGAATTCAAACAAAATCAGGCTCCACGAATGGGCGCCAATTAACTCCTTGTTACCAAACTCTGACCATAAAATAAGGAGTAGCAAAGGCTACCGGATTCTCAGCCGGAGCTGGTCGTGGGTCGAACAGAAGACTTAAAGCGTAAGCTGAAACGGTGAGTAATTTATGGGCGCCAAGTAGCATAACCCAGCACTTTGCTAATCATCAAACCAGACACTACGGAAGGTGCTACTAGGCGATCCTGAAAATTAGAGGTAGCGACAAGGACACACAAATCAAATTCGCAGGCATAAGTAACGAGTATATATAATTTAATAGAATATTAACATTCATAAAATATTAACAGTGCTCGGTAGTATATCACAACAACAAATATCACAAACCAGATTTCATATAATAATATCGAAAAATTTATCACAGATTAAACTCACCAGATTAAATAAATAAAGTCGTAGATCGTAGCAATTCGCATGTATGACCAAACGCGTCTCAAATTTAAGCGGTAGTTAAGGTTTTGTTTTGTTTGTCAAGTTGAAATCAACGCTAAACCCTCAGTTGCAAAAATACATAACTGTACTAGTAATCAAATGTACACAAATCCCATTGTTACCCAAGATCTTGGTATAGGGGCGCAAAATTACCCGAAACACGCTAATTAAATCTCGCCCTGAAGGGGCGTAATTGCTTAAACAACGATCGGACTGATTTCGCTAATTTCTTGCAAAATGGGGCCGCACTAAGCCAAATTCAACCGACTGACGGATCTCTCCACTGAGATCGAGTCTAAAATCGTTTAAATGGGCGTATGCAAGAATTGCTATTACAAAATTCACATAAGGGAAACCTTATCGTCCCTATGCATCTACAATAGACACAGCCTCTAATGGAGGCTCGAAATGTCAAGTTATAAATATTAAGATGTTATACAACAAAATAGGTTTACTTTAAACTGCAAGTGAGTTATCACAACATTAAAGTAAGTAAATTAGCTTATCAAAATCTGGCCGTAGCACAAAGCGCTACAATGAATAATTAAACACACATTAAAATCATGCCTATAACACAGGTTAAGTTGGTCGAGCTCAAAACTGCACAAGAACGCTTAAGGAAAATGCAAAGACAGACCTTGGCTGCACCAGGTGACGAACGTGCTAAATCGGAGGCCTACTGCACGATGTTGAGGAAGCCAGGTGTTCCAACGGGCTTCATCGCAGGTAACGCAGAGATCTCGGGCCAGTAAATCTGCTAGCCTGTTTTAGGGACTGGAAATCTCCCAAACTCACAGCCAGCCGACTGCAGCAACTGCCTGGAGAGAGTGCTCTCCAAGAGGGGCCAAATCCATCAACCAAACGCCTCGAAAAGCTCCTGCGCCACATGAACAAACTCGCCGCTCACCAACAGAGATGCGTTAGTTCATACCAAAGGACTGCTTCCTAATCTGAGTGCGTTCACCGCCCGTACCAAAGGGGAATTGAGTGCTTTCACTGCCCGTACCAAAGGGGAGCTGAGTGCGTTCACCGCCCGTACCAAAAGGGAGCTGAGTGCGTTCACCGCCCGTACCAAAAGGGAGCTGAGTGCGTTCACCGCCCGTACCAAAAGGGAGCTAAAAGGGACAACATTCTGCCTTAGAAATATAACCAGTAATTGTCAAAATAGCATACCGTGAGATGTTATGCTCCAAATCGCCCAAGTAGTTACATGTGTTTGTCAGATGAATTCCGGACAAAAATCCGTGCTTGAAATGTATCACAACAAAAACGTCGGGGGACGTCTCCCAGACCAATTTCACACCAAGATATACATTTTCATGCTAGGATGAGCGTGACAAAACCGAATTACAAATATTCGTGCATCGATCAACCAAAGATGCCTTTCACCACATCCATCTTCTGACAACTCAAAATGGCCAATGATAATTTGACAGCTAGGCCCAGAAAATTCCAAATTTGCAGAAAAATCGCATCTGCAACCAACATAGCACGCGTACAACGTGAGGCCTAATCTGCAGTGACTTTACTCGAGGAAATGGGTAACTCAAACTAGGCTATTATAGGGTAAATAGTTAGAGCGAAATGTGCAAAGTGCCTTGAATTAGGCAGGGATAAGGCAAATCGTTAAATTAATACGAAAAGTGACTTTTGGCCCATAACACCAAATTGATCCATTCTACACTGCATGTGCACTGCATATAGAAGCCTGCTTAGAGCGTTCAAATCAGTATACCCGTGACGTATTCGCGCCACGGCTCCTATTGGTTGAAAGTTACGAGACAACCTACTCAATTTAGAGATCTTGATCCCTAGACGCTTGTGAATTTGATGCACCGAGTGCAGGGAGGGTTATGACGTTATGAGCACGAGGTAAACAACGTTTGGCCAAAAACGCTGCCAAATGATGTACCATAGGTAACAGAATTTAATTCGTACGCGTCTAAATGTGATTCGGGATTTTGTTACGTGTAGTTTTACATTTAGATGCAGTCAAGAATTGTTATGTATGATTTTCGCTTAAATACATCCAGATGTAAGTCCGAGATTTAGATTGACCTGTAGTTCCTAGGTGTAAATTTGGTTGCATACTTACTTTTGCATTTTTGGATGATTTTTGGAAAACCTTGAAAATTCTAGGAGATTATAATACAATTTTCAAAATACATTGATAGTACGATTTCCGGCGGCCATTTTATGAGACTGATTTCGTGAGATTAATTTTCTTTTGGGGCTGCATGTGATTTGGATACTTCACTTATGTGGATCAAGTAATTTCCAAAAATTACCGGTAAATTTTGCGATCAGCCCTAAGAAATATGGTGTTATATTGCTGAAATAAAGCCAGTTGTACTTGGATGATTATGTATTTCTGCAATTCACTCACTTGAGGCCATCCAACAGCTCTGGCTTATTTCGTAGCCCCCTAAGCTCTGGCCTCTTTCGTAGCCCCCTAATTGGTACGTTAGTACTGCTGTTTCGCTTACGACATTTTGGGGTTCAATTATCGCTTGGCACGCACCTGGAGGACCCCCACGCGGTCTGTGCACCCTCAATCCATGTGGTAGCCTTTGAACGCACGGCTTCTCCCCAGTGTGACGAACACGAGGTTTTTCCCCCCGGTGCAAGAACCTGTTGCACTTGAGGTTATTTCCAACTAAAGGACATCTCCGTGGAGCAAACCCCTGCATGGCTATTCTGTAGATGCCGCTGTGCCCCGTTGTGCAACCACAGGTACCTACTAGCGTTTATGCGTCCCATCGTTTAGACTGAAATACGGATCGTGCTAGTGTTATGAGGTTTTATGCGTCGTGTCATACCTTTTGCTGGCGATATCCCTTACAGTTTTATGTGCGAAATTCTATGTAACTGCGAAACGCACCACGTGCAATTATTTAGGATTATTGAAGTGGAATAAGTTATGTACACTTTATAAGTACTTTTATATCTTCTCCGATTGGCAATACTGCAGTTTAGTTGGGTTCAAGTAACTCAACTTATTAAAAATGTATTAACATAACTTTGGCGAGGGTTTTCGGGAGCCTGAATTTGCAGATACCACCTTGTGAGCGCCGAAAATACACAATTTTGCGTGTAACAACCTCCTAGGCGAAATGGTACCACTTCGAAAGGATCGCGAGTAGGTAGATTATTTGAGTGTTGAAACGATTAATTAAGATCTCCCGTATTCCGTTTTCGCTGTTTAATGTTTAGTCACTAACGTACAGTTGAGGTACATGTACTCGAACGAAATTGCGAGCTAAGGTCTTAGAGTTCTGTTTTGGATTTCAAATTTATTAACATAAAATCTTGTACATTTTTTTATACGTAAAACGAAGATAACATCTAGGTACTATTCCATTTACAAACAAACTATTTATCACAGATTTATGTCGCCTTTTTCAAGCATGGCAGATTTGTATGTGTAAATAAATAATTAGGTAATTTCAAGTTATTGTGTTTTCTGTCTTTTATTAAGTAACAAACGACTTCCGGGATTGGACCGTGTCATGATTGAGAATAAAGAACTCAACGTTTCGCCCACTTTCGTAAGGGGCTTCATCAGGAGGAAAAAGGCAAAAGAGCACGGTAACTCAACGTGTTAACCACGCCAGAGGCGAAACTCTTTGCAAGGAAAGGGACAGAAGAGCACGGTAACTCAACGCGTGAACCACGTCAGAGGCGAAACTCGACTGACTATCGGAAGAAGAAAGGCGAGAATTTATAGGCAAGCGCCGTCGCGATTCAGCAAATGCCGTCGTGGTTCAGTGGCGGAGGGCGGGGCTTAGGAATTAGCACTTTCCACATAGAAGGAAGGAGAAAGCCTCAATGGCTTCGCGAATCTTTCTGCTAAAGAAGAATGGGAGCTACGGTTTCGAAAGCTTCCGTGAAGATATTGGCAACGACAGGTGAAAGAGGAGAACCCATGGCCGCACCAGAGATTTGTTTAAAGAACTGACCTTGAAATAGGAAATAAGTGGAAGAGAGACATTTTTCTATCAGGGCAGGTAGACTTGAAGACGTCTTACCTTATGAAAATGGGCGAAACGTTGAGTTCTTCGATCTCAATCATAACACGGTCCAATCCCGGAAGTCGTTTGTTACTTAATGACAATGGCCGTGAAAGCCTCAAAAATCATCTGTCTTTTATTATTTTTATATAACAGCTGAGTGGTTTAGGAACTTACACGGCCACCTGTAGGTTTTCTGGTTTGGACCGTCTCGAACCAGTGGCGCTTCCGGACAACCCCCCCCCCCCTCCCCCCCATTTCTGCTCAGGAACTAGCTTGGCAAAAATTTGCTACACGACTAGACAATTCCTGGAAAACCGTGCTGTTCTTTTTCTTTTGCGTGCAAATAAATTCCCTTGTGTAGCAAATATAACAATTTGATCTCCACAGAATGCGTTGTAGTAATCTTTGAGAAGGTTCAATCACAATTTGCCTAAACATTTTCTCAATATCGACCGAAACAACAACTGAATATTTCCCTAATCGCAGAATTATCGAAAGATCGTTCTGTATCACCGGCCCTACTATCGGAAGATTATTAGTTGAATAGCCGGTATTCAACAAAGTGAACGGCTTTGTCTCTCGCAAACGCTCTGTTGCAAATTTGACCAGCGTACCTTATTACGAAAAGTTCATTAAGAAAACAGAATGCAAACACATTCAACCATAAATACAGCACCACAGGGAGTTATAACTGAGCATATCCCGTATGCATATTTAATTGGAAATTTTCATATCAACAGCGATTATTAATAACCGAAATTTATTGAAATTTACCGGAAAATTTCCACTTATCTCACTCTCATCAAAGTATTTAGAGAGCACAAAGCTGTGAACAAACAACAAAGTCAGATAATGATTGTTGCTGTGGGCAACCAAAAGCACGCCTAAACAAACTTAAATGTTAATTAATATAATTGTAGTTTTCACAAAAATCCTAAAATATTGGTATTTAGATATTGGTTTAATAGTTTTTGTTCTACATATCATAAAAATTTAAAATGCATACAATCTGAAAACAACATATAATAGAATAATTCATTCAAATAAATCAATGGCGTTATCATACTTTTAAAAATCTGAATTTGATCGCTTAATATCATTCTAAATCCTCGTCATGGTCAATCACTATAGAATTTCATGTTTTTCTTGTTTCCAAAAAAATCGCTGAGTAAAATAATATTTGTGTTGCTGTGGTAATAATTTTTCTTGGAACCGTCTACTCCTGGACTCCTAAAAGTATCTATCTCTATTGAAGTTATAGAGATACAATTTTCTAGAACAGCAGAATGATTTCCAAATTTCGTGAGTTTTACTTGACGGCATTATTACCGGAACTTGTAGATCCTCGTAAAAGACGGACTATGCCCATACGCAAATCCCATATTAATCCTACAGTTTAATACATGTAATAATACGTATTTGTGCGGTAGTGTTAGGTAGTTTTTGGCACCAATGTGTTTTAATAATCATTAAGGTATTTCATAACTGAAAGTGTCATAGCTCATTGAACAGTTGGCCTCTCTATCTGATTCCTATGTTCTGTATTACTGATTTAGTTATATACAATGAAATCCTATATGTATTTACTATATAATAATATTAAACTAACCCAACTCTGACATATGGTTCTCAAACTTGGAGTTTGACTAAAAAATTACACAATAAACTAAAAACAACACAGTCGAAAATGGAACGGTCAATGTTAAATCTTAAACTAAGTGACAAAGTGAGCTTAAGAGACATTCGGAACAAAACACGGACCGAAAACGTATTAGTGAAGTGTAAACAGTTAAAATGGAACTGGGCAGGACACTTAGGTAGGATATCAGAAGAGATATGGGCCAAGTGGTTAACACAATGGATACCAAGGGGAGGAAACAGGAAGAGAGGTCGTCCAAAAGTTAAATAGGGTGAAGAAATAGAACAAATGGGAGGAAAGCTTTGGTGGAAGAAGACAACAGACAAAAGGAAATGGAAGGAAGAGGGGGAGGCCTTCGCCCAACAGTGGGACCTAATAGGCTCATAATAATAATAATTTGCAATTTTTCTATCCATTTTGACATTCTGAAATATATTCATATACATGTTAATCAATTTTCTATTGTAAACAAATTTGTAGGTAAGGTTTCTGCTTTACTCTTTGTTTTATTACTTTCTAATAAATAGTATATTGTTTTATTAAGATTAAAAGTGGCACCTTCTTTGATAAGCAATTATGTTTGCATTTTCCACTTTTAATCCGACTAACACATACTATTTTTTCTGCAGCCAAGGAACGTACAAAATATTCAGAATTTTAGATGATTGACTGCTTTTGACATCTCTTATTTTAAAAAGCACGGGGACAACTGCACCCATAGCCGACCAAATAGAACTTTCTTTAGTTCATAGGAAGTAACAGTACTTTCCTAAGAAATAAAAGTGTTGCCTTGCAACATATGCTTTTTGTATCTGTAAGAGAACCGTCAACTTCGATGACAAATTTCGGTACCTAAAAATAATGGCCTTGAAGACGGCTGCAGAAAAACTTTATAATATACTATATTTCTGGTTTTTGTGTTCTATGGTACTCGGATATGAATTTTGTACCTAGCGATTTTTCTTTGTTACTCAATATATTTTTTAATCAACCACGTCATGTTAAATATATATACTGGGTTTTTCAAAAGTAAATCGTATCTTGAAATACTGATATTTTTATCAATCATTGAGCAATTTGAAAATTAAGGATGCCTGTAGGTGCAGAAAGAAATGGTATTTATTAAAAATGTTACATTTATCGTCAATGTTGTATGTGGCAGCCATTTTCTTCTTGAACAAGAAATAACCTTTATTCAATACTATTAACCAGTAGTATTCAACCTTTTTTTTTGCGTAACCCTTCAAACATTTTCCTTATAATCAAGTACCCCCTACCTTAAAACTCAAATAATACAGTGTTGTTATGGTTTGTAATGTTATTTATTGTGGTAGAAAAGGTTACATATGAATTTAAATATATATAATAGTATATTAGTGAGAAACTTGAGCTTGCTTATTAGCGCACAAACCTTTAATGCGCGGTTGAACATTAGTCAGTCCGAGTATAAGAGGGGCTTCTAGATTAAGCTGATTGCGGTGTTTTTTTTATTGTCGAAAATGCAGAAGGGCCTTGTTCGCACATGTAAGTACTTGAAAATATAAGAAGTTCACCAATAGCAAAGTCACTTAGTTGTTTGTACTCTTTCCGGCATTTAAACCAAAATTCGTTCAGTGAAACTTGTTCAAAAGTTATTTATAAAGTCATATCAAAACTTAATTTTAATAACTGTTCCTTTAGTTGCATTTCCATATTAGTTTCCAAAATATTTACATTAAAGGGGTTAAGTATCCACACTTCTGAAACATTATTGTTTTCTATTTCAGAAAAATATTGCTCAAACTTGTCCTGCAAAACTATATATATATATATGTATATATATATAATTGCTTGATTGCCGTTTTGTTTAATTATAAATACCTAGATTGGTTTGGTTGTTAAAAACACCCTTTCTTTTAGATATCCCCATAACCAAAAATCAGCAGGGTGGCTGGCGATCTTGCAGGCCAAATTACAGGAAATTGTCTACTGATAATACGGTCTCCAAAAGTGTTCCTTCAAAACTGTTTTACTGGGTTAAAGATATGTGGAGGTGCACCATCCTGCATAAATATATATTTTCAATGTCGTGCTCTCGTAATAATGGTATTGCATAATCACGAAGCATATTCAAATATCGTTGTCCATTTACTGTAACTGCGTTTGTTCGTCCATCCACAATCTGTTCAAAAAAATACGGACCTATGATAAACCGTGATGTAAAACCGCACCAAACGGTAACTTTTGAATCGTGAAGTCCGTGTTGAATGACCGAATGCGGATTATTTTATGACCAAATTCGACAATAATTATGTTCTCACCACCATTAAGTTGAAAGTGTGCCTCGTCAGTCCAAAAAAACATTATCAAACCACTGTGGATTCACTTGAATTTCCGCTATTGTTTGCAGGGCAAAATCAGTTCGTATAATTTATCACCTTCCTTCAGTTCGAACAGAACTTGCATAGCAGATTTAGTTCAGGAGCTGAAGAAAGAAGTAAACGAAAGAAAAAATTATTAGTAGAACCAGATGAAAATTTAAAATGTTTCCTTATCTGCGTGCACTGGGGAAACATCACGGACGCGAAAAGCCAAAGCAGATGGAAATGTTGAAAATAATACTATTTTGATTGATGATTCAAGAATTTCTTACGTGGTGGAAGAAGAAAACACAATCGATATATCAATAGATATGCTTGAATGTGGAGAATATATTATTGCAAGTTTTAAAACCGAAGATGATTAAGTACATTAAAAGAATACCTGAGAAAAATTTTCTTCTTCGATCAGACGTTCATCCATTTCTGGATATAGTCCTCCCCTTTTGTTTTCCATTTATCTCGATCTCTAGCAAGTTGTCTCCATCTTTTCCCTGCCACATGCACAATATCATCGCTCCATCTTAGGGGCGGTCGTCCTACGCCTCTTTTACTCGTCCTTGGTCGCCAGTCTAGAATTTTACCTGCCCATCTTTCTCGTTCTTGTCGCACGATGTGACCGGCCCAGCTCCACTTCAACTTTGCCGCTCGTTGTCCCACGTCTGTTATCCCTGTTCTCTTCCGGATTTCAGTGTTTTTTACTTTGTCTCTCAACTTTATGCCCAACATTCTTCTTTCCATACTCCTTTGCGCCACCTTCAGCTTATTTATGTTTCTTTTTGTGAAAGTCGCCGTCTCAATCCCGTAGGTTAAGACAGGTAGTACACATGCGTCATATATTCTAGCTCTTGATCTTATGGGGAACTTTGATGACTTCAGGACATAGCTGAGCTTCCCAAAAGCTGCCCATGCTAACTTTATTCTTCTATATATCTCCCCTTCCTGGTTCTCTTTTCCCATAAGTATTGTGTGACCGAGATATATATACGCGGTTGTCTTTTCTAAAATTTCCCCGTCTAGCTCAATTTCTCTGTCTGAAGGAACGTTAGACATGATCTTTGTTTTGAGAGTATTCATTTTCAAACCAATCTTCTTTGATTCCTTGTTTAGCTGTTTTATCGTGTCCTCTAACTCTTCCATGCTTTCAGCAAATAACACTATATCGTCCGCGTATCTGAGGTTGGTGAAATTTTCTCCATCAATACTGATTCCCTTGTCTCGCCAATTCATTTCTTTGAAAACGTTTTCTAAGCCCAGAGTGAATAATTTTGGGGATAAAACGTCCCCTTGTCTCACACCCCTTTCAATTTTAATTTTATTTGTTTTATTATCCATTTTCACTTGAAGGGTTGCCTTCTGATAAATGCTCTGAATTAATTTTGAGTAACGAGAATCAATACGACAGTCGTCTAAGGCATCTAGTATTGGTTTATGCTCTATAGTGTCGAATGCTTTTTCATAATCGATAAAGGCTAGCACTAGTGGCAGTTTGTATTCGTGGCATTTTTCTATTATTAATTTGATAGTTTGGAGATGGTCATTGGTGCCATACCCTTTCCTGAAGCCAGCCTGTTCGATTGGTTGATAGCTGTCGAGTTTATTTGTCAATCTATTTGTAATTATCCGACTGAGTAATTTATATGTATGTGAGAGGAGGCTAATGGGCCTGTAATTTTTCAGCTCCTGTTTGTCTCCTTTTTTAGGTATTAGGATAACCTCCGCGTTGCTCCAGTCGTCGGGAATGTCACTTTTAGATAAACAGGTATTTAATAAGTTACTAATTTTACTCAGTAGCTGGTCTCCACCGTTTTTTAGATATTCGCTTATTATTCGATCGTCACCTGGAGACTTCCGCGTCTTCATTTGTTTCAAAGCATATTTTACTTCTTGTATGGTTATATCCGGGATGTCCTCCGAACCTACATTCATAATTTCTCTTTTCCTTGGGTCTGTGCTTTTCCTTGGTGGTGCATTTGTTTTGTACAGTTCTGTGTAAAAATTTTCAATTACATTTAAAATCTCTTGCTTATCTGTGGTTATTTCTCCGTCTGGTTTTTTTTATTTATTATTTTCCTTTTTCCTATTTCCATGTTCCTTCGTAAGACCTTCATGTTACCATGTTCTTCAATTATTTTATTTACCTGTTTTTCTCGATACTCTTGATTGTCTTTCCTTACAGCTTTCTTAATTTGCTTTTCCAGTTCTGAGTATTCTGGAGTATCCCATTTTTGTTCCGATCTCAATTTGCTTCTTTTCGTCATTAGTTTTTTAGTGCTATCGCTTAGTCTACCTTCTTTCATTTTCTTTGGTATTTCAATTTTTGCTATGGCTGCATGGATGGCTTGGTTGATCTGTTTGTTCATCTCTTCTACTGTATTTGTTTCTTCTTTTATTTTACTTAGTTCCTTGTTTAGTTCAGTTTGATATTTTTCACTTTCTGATTTCAGTATATTTAAGTCTATGACTTTATATTTTCTGCTGTTTACTAACTTTAATCTTTCTATTTGGGTATTTATGCTGACTTTTGCCCTAACTAAACGGTGGTCACTTCCCACTGAAATCATATTCAGTACGGATACATCATGTACTATATATTTTTGGTTACTGATTATCAAGTCAATTTCATTTTTATATCGGCCATCCGGGCTCTTCCAGGTCCATTTATTTTGTATCTTCTTTTCAAAGAAGCTATTCATTACAAACAGTAAAATTTTACAATAAATACAAAAAATAAATTTTACAGATGGAAAATTCAGAAGGAATTACGCGCACCTTCTTTCGACCAACTTCAAAAAATGTGAATATATTGGTGCATCCAGTTGTGTAAAACATTTCTGAAGTAAGTATTAATTAAATAAATACAATATTGCCATAGCCTGCTATTAGTCATAGAGAGATCGTTTCTATTTTCCATCAGTGGTAAAATATTAATTTTTTTTTCAAAAATATATTAATGAACCTTTAAAATACCAAACTAACTTGAGACATTTTTGTGTTGTTATACAATGCTGTTTTAGTGCTACTGGCAATGTATCTTTAATATTTAACAAATAAGTATACTATACTCGCATTAAGCACATCTCCAAGGTCTTCTTTATATTGCTATACACCTTACGATGCTGTTTATTGTAATCAATCAAAGACTATTTAAGCTTCTATATTATTTTTTGTATGGAAATAAATTTGTTTGTTTAGATAGATTAATGTAAGATATATGCCCTTTTTAATTTTCTATTTTAGTTTATTTCTTTTTTGCTAGCTCTATGAGATCAACTACTCTCAACTCAAGTTCGATCCATGCATAATAAAATCATTATTTGTGATAGTAGATTAGTACATTGAAAATTACTTAAAAATATTATGACATTTCTACAACTGCCAAAATCAAAACTTCATGAAAGTGAAAAGTCCATCAAATGATAGCTGTTACACATATTATTATTTCAAATATCTACTATTAAAGTAAGTAAGTGGTTCTTTCAAATATGTATTTCTCTAACTATTAAGGACTTCTTTTCTTTAGATTTTTTAACATATACCTTTTTAAGCTCACTGAAGCACTCCACACAGGATGTCAGTCGAATCACCACAAGCAGTCCACCTCCTGATCCACTGCATGGAGACCCTATTTAAAAATAGCTCCCTGTAACAGCTGCCATTGTTGATCACTTCCTATACAGTTCCAACCTAGACACCAACGCTGCAAAAATCTCAGTCTCCAATGTAAGTTCACAGTGTTTATGAATCACCTTACTTCCAACAGCAACAACTGATGAAATAAGATGATGATGTTTGCAGAACCAGCAGATTATTGACTTGCACACCGGAGCAATTACGGAAGCAATAAATAACGTCTTAACACGAGTTACGGAACAGAACAGATCGATTTATTTTCGTCAGAACATAGTACCTTAAACCTAGTTACATAAATTGGTAAACCTAACAGCTATAAAGTTACTAATACCACTAAATACTAAAGGCTCGTTTACACTGACATGTTCTTAACTCTAACACCCCCACTAGAACAAGTCCTCGTTATTTGAACCCTAGTCCCATTTCTTTAGCACAGAACATTTGTTTGTCACTATTCACCGCTTTTGTTAAACTGTCGGCCACCATTTTTTCAGTGCTGATGTAAGTGGTTGTGATGTGTCCATCTTCAATTTTTTGACGGATGAAATGATGACAAACATCGATGTGCTTACTTCGGGCACGATAAGCGTCGAGAAGTGCAAGCTTTATGGCACTTTGGTTGTCGCAATAGATAGTGGTGGACTTCATGGGTGAGGTGGACCAAAATTCCTTATGGAATTGTTTTAGCCACAGTGCCTCTTGTGTGGCTGCAGAAAGTGCCATGTATTCGGCTTCCGTTGTCGACAAAGCTACCGTAGGTTGTCGTTTACAGTTCCATGATACAGCCCCCCCTTGAAGTGTAAAGACATACGCAGTGCATGACCTTCTTTCGTCCGAGTCACTGGCCCAGTCAGCATCACAAAAACCGGTTAAATCGGACTTGCTACTTCTTGAATATTGCAGCTTCATTTTGACAGTTCCCTTGAGGTATCTGAAAATCCTCTTCACAGCATTCCAGTGTGCTTTGCCTGGATTGTTATTAAATTTACTAACCGTGTTCACAGCATACGTTATGTCTGGTCTTGTACCTTGAGATAAGTATAGAAGGCTCCCAACTGCTTCTTGATATGGTACATTCTGCATAGCCTCGAGCTCCACGTTATTCTTTGGACACATATCTTTAGTTAGCTTTTGGTTTGCATCAGCTGGGGTGGATACTGCATTACAATCAAACATATTAAATCTCTGCAAAATCTCTTCTATGTACTGTTGTTGGTCGATAGAAATCTTGCCAATTTGTTCATCACGAGTAATACGTAGCCCTACACAGTGATGAGCCTCGCCCATATCTTTCATCTTAAAACGTTTGTGAAGCTCACTTTTTAGTTTATTTTTTGTTGCAATATCATTTGTAAATAACAATAAATCATCAACATAAACTGCTACGAACAATATTTTCTCGTTCTCTATTCTAAAATATATGCATGGATCTACCTTAGACTGCGCTAACCCAAATTCTTTCATTGCCATGTCTAGTTTCTTGTTCCATTGGCGACTTGCTTGTTTCAAACCATAGATGGCTTTATTGAGACGACACACTTTGTCATTTATTTTAAACTCTTTCGGCTGTACCATGTAAACCTCTTCGTCTAAGTCACCCTGTAAAAAAGCTGTAACAGCATCCATCTGTTCAATTTGCAAATTGAATTGTGCTGAAAGAGCTATCAGGTATCTAATTGATGTGTAACGGACTACAGGTGAGAACGTTTCTTCATAGTCGATACCTTTTCTTTGGGAACATCCTTTGATGACCAGTCTAGCTTTGTAACGCTGTATGTTACCGGTGGCATCTCGTTTAGTTTTGAAAACCCATTTGCAGTCGATAGGTTTCCTGTTTGAAGGCAAATCGGTGAGAGTCCATGTTTCATTTGTCATTAGCGACTCGTACTCTTGATTCATGGCCTTCTTCCACATCTCGCTGTCGTATCGTTCGAGTGCTTCTGCGGTGCTCAAAGGATCTTGTAAATTGCAAGTTTGAGTAGTATACAACATGTAGTCGTTCATTTTCTTGGGTTTCGGTGGCCGTTGAGATCTTCTGGGATTATCGACGACTTCTACTGGTAATTGTGTCACAACTGGTGGTGTGAAATCGGAATCACTATCGTAAACCATCGACTCACCGGAATTACTGGCGTCACTGGTAGATGCATCTTCTATGTTGTCTACAGGCTGTTCTTCAGGTATCGGAGCTTCCCCCACTGGATCTGCATTCTCTCCGAGAAGGGGCACAGCTGTACTGGATTCATCATTTGAACTTTTATTGATAGGACGACTATCTTCGATAAAGACGACATCACGGCTCTTCACAATTTTCTTGGAGTTGCGTCGAATTAACCGATAGCCCTTGGTGTCCTCACAATAACCAACAAAAATTAGCTCCTCGGACTTCGGATCCCATTTGTGGCGATTATGTTTAGGAACGTGAACCATGGCCCTATAACCAAAAATTTTTAAATGTTTTAGATCAGGTGATTTACCTGTCCAAGTTTCTTCTGGTGTTTTCTCAAGCCCTCTGGTAGGAGATCGATTGATCAGGTAAACTGCTGTAGAAACTGCCTCTGCCCAGTATTCTTTCTGTAATTCTGCATCAAACAGCATACACTTGGCCTTTTCAACAATCGTTCTATTCATTCGCTCAGCTAGCCCATTCTGCTCTGGCGTATACGAAGTAGTTGTCTGATGTCGGATCCCTGATTTTCTCATTAAAGTTTTGAAGCTTGCATTACAATATTCAGTGCCATTGTCAGTCCTTAAGGTTTTTATTTGATGGCCTGTTTGATTCTCCATCAACGTTTTAAAATCTTGGAATACTTCTTTGGCTTGGGATTTCGCCTCCAGGAAGTAAACGAACACTTTTCTTGAAGTCATCTATTAACGTAAAGAAATATCTAGCTCCACCCATCGATGTGGTTTCCATTGGTCCACAGAGATCGGAATGTACCAGTTCCAGAATTTTTGTTGCTCTGGTACCTAAATTTTTGAATGGCAATCTGCTTTGTTTGCCTTTTAAACAGGCAATGCATTTTTCAACATTTTCTTTATTCGAAAATACTACACCAGTTGCTAGACCATTTTTTAACTTATTTAAATCGTTGAAATTAATGTGTGCTAGCCTACGATGCCATAAGTAATTATCTGAATTAACTGATGCTGCCATTAAACTACATTCATTAGGTTGATTTAGCTTGTACATATTATCTATCAATTGGGCTGTTGCTACCAGCGTCTTATCATTATACACACAACATCCATTATTATCAAAATTTACTTGGTAACCATTTTTTACAATTTGACTCACCGATAACAGGTTGGCGGAGAGGTTCGGAACATGCAACACATTCTTTATTAGTATGCTGTTAACCTGTTCTTCGCAACGAATCTTCATCGTAACGTTTCCTGTAGCACGTATCGGTAGCCTTGTATTGTCAGCTACAATGATTTCCTTCAAAAAAGGTTCAACGGTGTCTTCTAGCCAGTCTTCTCGCATTGTCATGTGCATAGAAGCCCCGGAATCAATAAACCAGTCATTTTGGTCAAACTTGCTTGCTAAGAAACTTGCACAAAATACAGTATGTGGATTATTTGATTTCTCACCTGCTTGTTTCGGTGTCTTTTTTGAGCATTCGTTTGATTTATGCCCATACTGGTTGCAGCTGTAGCAACGTGGCCCCTTTTGCTTACGATTGGATTTTTGGAATTTCTTGCTTTCCCTTGCATTTTTACTATAAAAGGCACTTTCATGGGTCGTCTTCGGAACCTTCACATCTTGCAGCAGCTTGGTTTTTATTGAATCCCCTGTGATTTTGGCCCCCGAGCTTTCGATACCCATAATCATCGGTTTGTATTCTTCGGATAAACCTGCTAACAAAAGTGTCCCTATCCACTCATCACTGACTTCAAAGCCTACGCCTGTAAGTTTGTGAGCAGTACTAACGATTTGATTTACGTAATCTTCAACTGTTTCGCTATTTTCTAATCTTGTGGTGATTAAAGTTCTAAGGAGACCTACTTTTCTTGTTAATCCCGAGTCTTCAAAAGCTGATTTTAATTTATCCCAGACATCCTTTGCAGTGCTGGCCGATTGAATATGAACATAATTTATCGGTTCAATCATTAAAATTATTTTTGACCTTGCCTTGGTGATCTTCTTTTCATCTTTTTCCGTACCTTTGACACAGTCCCACAATTCTTCATGTTCTAAGTATGTTTGAACAGCGAATTGCCACGTGTTATAATTATCGCGGCCTTTAAGCTTTTCGATCGAAGGTAAACCACCACCTGACGCCATGCTTGTCAGTTTTCAAAAACTTGCAGATGTAAAATAAATAATTATGCTTGCGTGAATCTAATAATCTCAGCATTCGCTTGGACCCATAACCTGATGAAATAAGATGATGATGTTTGCAGAACCAGCAGATTATTGACTTGCACACCGGAGCAATTACGGAAGCAATAAATAACGTCTTAACACGAGTTACGGAACAGAACAGATCGATTTATTTTCGTCAGAACATAGTACCTTAAACCTAGTTACATAAATTGGTAAACCTAACAGCTATAAAGTTACTAATACCACTAAATACTAAAGGCTCGTTTACACTGACATGTTCTTAACTCTAACAACAACAATACTTTTTATCCAATTATTACAGGACAATTCAGACGTCTCACAAGAACATTCTTTGTACCATTTGTAACCTTATTTATTATTCAGTTAGTTTTTTTAAATTTATTTTATTCTTCATTTTGTTAATTTATATTAAACACACCCTTCAAAACACCAACCAGAAAACGAACATCATTTGTTAAAGGGTTTTTTTTTATGATTTAAGTTTTCTTTTATCACAAATACATGTTCCAGTTTCCGAAAAAATTTTGTTGTTTACATTCTTCCAATTTTTTTCTAGCAATAATTATTATGCCAATTTGTTTTACAAGCTAAGACTCCTGGATACATTTCTATATGATTTATTTTATTCGGACATTTTTTTCAAATAATCATTTGAGTCTGCCTTTCACTTTAATTCCAGCTATCTTTTAGTTCATTCTGATTGTCATTTAATAAAAACTATGATGTAAACTCTGATATTGCTAAACAACTATCCCAACTAAATCAACTCACATGCTAGAACCTTTCTGGAGTTGTACCCGTATCCAATTTGGTACATCTAGTAGGTTTTGAATTTTTTTTGCATGTAAATTTTTATGTGCCGCTACATTGTTATTTGTATTGCATTATGGGAAATTCAAAACATACTAGATGTAACTCTTTTTAAGACTCCCGGTACTTTTTTAATTACTAATTAATTTATTCATTCAAAAATAATTTCATGCCTAGGATTACTTTTATAGATAAGTAGCATTAGCATCTCAAGACTGCTAACCACTACAATATATTTTCTTGAGAAATAGTTAATTATCATAATTATTTATCATATTATCGTATTTCGTTAGAGTCCCTGTATTAATCGAGTAACGCAACTGATTGCGCCAGTGTTTTATATTTTTGGAGCCAATATGGCGGATACACTGTAAATCATACATCAAGAAAGTCGTTGGCTCGTTGGCGCATATGTCAACAGCTTTGTGCATGTCAAATAATTCAGTTCGAATTCGAAGTTACTCTTATTTTTCGAAGTACTTTTTGTTTTTTGTGTAAGTTCAGTGGATATTTCGTACATTAAGAAATAACTTTTTTAAATAGAAAAATTGCAGACATAAATGAATCTAAACATTCTTTTTAAGGATAAACTTTCATGATTTTCCAATTTCATAATTTTTAAGTTGAAAATTTTTCTCAAGTACCTCTTGTGTTATGGTAGGTAGTTAATTTAGTTGTGATAGAGAGTCAAATAAATTTATAATTAGAGTCGACTGTAATTCATGCTATTCGTTTGGCAGTACTGAAGTGTATTGTTGATGGCACTGTCAGTCCTATGTCAAACTCAAGGTTAGTGGGTTAGGCAGTCTGTCAAATAACACACACAACCTAACCTGCTAACCTCAAATTTAACATAGACTGCCAGTGCCACCAGCAATATACTTCAGTACTGCTAAGTGTATAACACGAATCACAGGCGACTCCAATTAGAAATTTATTAGTTTTTGATCTCTCAGTAATAAAAGGAATGCGCCTACTCATTACAGTTACAATAAGTTATGCTCGTCTGAACATTAATTTTATTATTATACTGACTTACATGGTACTACCCAAGAAGAATAAAGCATTATACATACTTGGGTTTAATCCTATTGAACTGCAAGTAGCATTCATTGCACAAAAAGATAACTACATAGGCATGCTGAAACTACAGAAACATTAAAAAAAAAGGGCAACCAACATAAAATGCTCTATAAAAGTTATTTATGTCTAGGGGCATAATCAATAGATTAATCACAGCACGGGGGAATGTTTAAAGCATAACGTGAAGCAGAGAGCTTTAAATTTCCCGAGAGCACGTGGTGCATATTTATTTTATTTTGGTTCTGGACATAGGTTATTACGTTATTGTTGTTCTGGCACTGTGAATTTGGGGTTCTGTGGTACCTATGTAGACTGTTGGTGTCGATATACTCCATTAGATTGTTGCTTAGCAACGTATACTTACATTTTCTTTTGAAATAAAAGGTTGTTAAACATGTGCAAATTTAACAAATGTTCTCAAAATGGTCGAGGCTTTTCAGCGACGAAAAATAAATATAAAAATTAAAAAACAACAGGCCGCTTTAACTAACGAAAGCCTTCTTAGAATTACACCAAAATTCCATATGCACATTTTTGTCGTAAAATTTTAAAATATTATTATTAATGGATAATATTCAATTTACAGATTTTGGGAGTTTATTTTCAAAAACGTACGGTTTTTCTTGGGTCTAATAAGCAAAAACGTAGAGGTGTTACATCGATCATAGCAAGATTTGGGTAAATACAATATTAAACGAACAAGTTACAGGATGTCTGTATACCTGTAAATGTAAAATTAAAATATATCTTACTTGAAAAAAATATTTTCCCATTAAAATGTGGATATGGGGTTTTATGTAGTGCTAAACAACTTTCCAGAAATTTTCAATAAAACTAAGGCCTTGTTTTTTCGAATTTTTGTGTTTATTTCTGCTCCTAGCACGTTTATTTATAGTAAAAAAAAAGCGTTCGCTTTAGAGATTTATAATTGTGAAAATTTAAAAATTACAGAGGTGAGTGAATGAGAAATAAAATACATTTTATTTTTTTAAACAGTCTGCTTATTTTTCCTAATAAAACTACAAATATCTTCATAGCAATAAAAGTGGATTATAGGAAGATGCCGTATTATGTTATATTATACCCTATTAATATACTAAAACTAATTATTATTAACACATTTCTTACTAAGACGTAACAAAACTACTATATTATTAACGCATTTTATTTCCATGTACATTTTTTCCAACTACAAAACAGGAGAATGAACGAAAGAAAGATACCTAATGATGTGCAGCACTTAATAAGTAAATTAAACATAATCACACGTAGCCTAGAGATACTTCAAAATTATAGCTACATAGCTCACTAATAAGCATAGAGCTTAACATAGAAATTAAAAACATCCCCATGTTTACATGCTTTCTCATTAACAACAGAACATACAATAATAAATTATTAAATGTTCTTGAAAACAAACAAACCAACATGATTTATAACAGGTGGCGCAAGTCATCACCCTATCGAAAGATGCTCTCATTTTTGCAAATGGCATCTTATGTCATCGCGACTTCGAGATTTGTGCAGTTAACAGAAGCAGAATACACGTCCACAAACCCAATATTATCTTCGTGACTTAATATAAAAAAAGGTAAACGTCTAAATAAACATAATCAACAAACAGAACCAATTCTTTCGATTTGCAAACAAAGTTACTACCCTAGGAAATCGAGCGAGGACTTTTGCGCCACCTTTTATATAGAATGTAGAGATATGGACAATTCAGAATATGAAAATATAAAAACCTTCCTGTCCCATGCTAAATTAAAACATATTTCCATATAAATTTTATCATTTTAGTATCATTATAGTAGCAGATATTTCATCATAAATTGTAAAACACTCTGGTAAGTCACAAAAATTAATTTCCACATCAAAGGAAAATGAAAACTTCTTTGATTTGCATTTACAATGCTCATGACTTAAATCCACCATAACCACCACATTAGGAGTACTATTTTCATTCAGCACTTTAAAAATAAACTTGATATCATTTTCTGTACAACTGATATATTTTATAGCAATGGCAAGAATTTCATTGTCTACAAAAGTAAATACATTCGTTATTTCAACCGATCTAAGACTAAATGTATGTACATATTTTTTTAAAAAGTACCAAGAAGCATGATATCTCTCCATGTGTTCTGCTAGATCACTTCGTTTAATAATGTTTTCACAAGAATAGCGTGCACAATAGCTTGAAAGAGGACAGCGGTACAATCGAAAGTCACATTCAGTTTGGTGCCTTCCTATGATATCTCCTTTTCCGATAAAGTTACAGTCACGCCATTTGCAGGGAAAATCCGACTGAGCCAACAAAATTTCCAATTTTTTATTAGTAGTCCGTTTGCAGTCCTTCACATCGGAACAATCTCCACAAATAATTTCGTTTTTCAACTCAAATAGCGGTGGAACAAGAAAATAGCGACATCGTGTGCACCTCTTTGAATTGAGCAATTCATAATCAACTTTAATATTTCCAGAGCTCCCTGCCGGAGTTATTGGTAGTTTGACATGAAATACTACGGTAACATTTTCAGGATTGTTTAACACTGCAAGTATAGACTTCAAATCGACATTTAGCAAGTTATCATTACATAAATCTGCATTATAAGCGAAACATTTAGCCGCCAAGGTCACACTATAATTGGGGTCAAAATCATTGGACAACTGCAACGTACAATCCTGGCTGACCACACCCACCGTAAACAATCTAATTTCGTAACTTAAATTGAAAATGGTTGAATCAAATGCATATTTCACGATGAAAGATCCAGAATCTTCTTTCACTAGGACCACACCTTCCTTATCCTGGTCAATATGCAATTTAATTTCAGCTTCCTGCTGTACAAAATTGGAATGTTCTTCAGCAAAGTGACTGGTCACTTGAGACGCTGGTCCCGTCCATGAACACGAAGTATGGGGCAGAGAGGCACAAGGGAAAGGGCGGTAACTACAGCTATCTTCATGATTCAATACCTTGTTAAACTGGACATTGGCGGTGCATCCATATTGCTTATAGTGGCAGGGAAATGTCACGTTGCTTAGCAACTTTTCTATAATAAACACCCTGTAGGGTACTACGTCGTTTAGTGGTGAACAGCGACCGCAGAGAGGACTTCCATCTGGCAGCAATCGTATTGGGGTGAAAGACAGGTAGCCAGCGCAGACTGAGCAATGTAGTCCTTGATTGATGTCCAATTTAATCATCTGCGACATTTTGCTTGATGGATACTGAAAATTTAAAAAAATATTAGAAGAAGCACCTACTGTATCTAAGTGATTGTAATTCTTAACCATATAACATTAGGAAAAAAATCGATATTTAAATAAATTTTGATATAGCGACGTCCACATCATATAAACATACATGTAGAGCTTTTAATAGATTTTAAAAAAATCCTTAGTGCGATGACATTCGTTTTCAATATGTATATTTTATATTAAGAGGCAGCAATGCATAAAGAGAATATTTATGCTTATAATTTTATCTTTGTGCTGCCCTGAACCGCCCTTTGGAATGCTTTTGAGGGACAACTGACTACCCATCTACTGTGTTAACTGAAATTATGTCAGTGTTAATACTTATTATTGACCCATGACGAGAAAATCCCAAGTTAGCTAGAATTACAAGAATCAACTAATTTAATGCAACTGGACTCAACCTGTACGCAATTTTGACCGACATATAAAAAGTGGAAGACCAGAGTATCAACTGTGATGCTACTTTGTTTACATATTTATTAATTATCGCTCGCACAGCGGGATATTAATATTCTACAAGAACTACTGTGCTTGACTAACCATAAAGTTATTAAGTGAAAAAGGCTGAAAAAGGTAACCGGAAGTAAATGTATAAGACCTACTATCTTCAACTAATTATGTAACATTGCAAAGGCAGACCCCCAATTAGTATTAAATTATCCTATACCGTCAATTGTTACGTCCGATTGTTCATTTTGTTGCTTTTAGATTTTTTTTTTATGTAGTTCTCTGTGCTTCTGAATTAACTAAAGCAGTCAATGTATTAACTTTGAAAATAATTGTATGCGACTCGTTTCAACTAGGCCTAATGATCTTAAACTTTGAATCTATTATTGCAATCCTAGGTTTCGAAGGTTGTTGCCGATTTGTTGATGTTGCATGGAATTTTTAAATTAATTATCAAAATCAACTTGTTTTGAGGGAAACTTGACTGACGACAATCCTTTCTTGGTGTTTAGTAATAGTAGTACAAGCTAGAGATACACCGATACTGATACTCCGTATCGGTCATATCGGTCTTCCTTTTTGCCGATATATCGACAAAAGTGAATTTTCTTTCAATATTTAATATTTTAATATTTATTATAACAAATGAACAACATAATGTAAATAATCAATGTGGAGTATAAAATATAACTACATACTATCTAATATTGAAAATTCATTTTTTATAAATTATTATGTAAAAATTTTAGGCTCTCCATCAAGTGTGTTGCACCATGCAGCAAAATATCTTCCAGTTTCTGGAATGCACTGAATCAGCAAAAAAGAAAAAGGTAAAGGTTCAGGGTCATTTAAATTCCCCCAGCTGGAGGCCCCTTGCGTCCCTCTTCAGCCAATAACGGGAATTTCAGAATGGGTGGAAATGCAAGAGAGGCCAGGAAAGGTGGAGAAGTACTGCCCCGACATTCGCTTAAGAGAAGGTACTCTGTTGACTCAGGAAAACCACCTAAAAACCTGAATCAAAGAAGGCGGCCAAGGGAATCGAACCCACGACCTCCCGAATGCTAAGCAGACGTGGTAACCACTAGTCTACAGAGCTCGGTCCATCAGCAAAAACCTTCGATCAGGCGATGCTATTTCAAGGTCTTGCATCATCAGAAATTGTTAACAATACTAATAGGTCAAGAAAAAAAAATGATTGCGTTAAATTGCGTTATTAATACGAAATGACAAGAAGACGCTTCCATAAGCAAACCTAAGCTAGAGTTCGTATTTAGGGGATTACCCCGCCCGAATCTAGCAAGCAGCGGTGCACAACCGTGCTTGCATGTAGTCAAAAAGTAGTGGAGAGAGCAATAAGAATATATCGGCCGATATATCAGCCTCGATTATATCGGTATCGGCCAAAAAACCCGTATCGGTCCATCCCTAGTGCAAGCACAAAGGGTACATTTTGAAATTCAGTTACTGGATGCTAAAATCTCAACAAAACTATTTTTAGACCTACGTATTTTCCTGTTATCTTATAGACGCATTATTGTGCTCCGTTAAATATTTTTAGCTAACTGGTTACGTCTTCAAAAGTGCTACTGAACTATTAATGAAGTTACTGGTCAGTAATTCTATTTATTAAAAAATGCTCATTCTCATATTGAGCCTACGTACCTGCACAATAAGAGGGATTCTCTATTTGTATGATTGTGCTAATTCATATTCGAGAAGTGAATAAAATTTCAAAATAAATAATGCCACCACATTTAGAAACATACTGTTATTATAAAACTATACCCAGTGGCGACTGCCCCGTAGGAGCACTAGCCTCCCAGTCGTCAACAGCCCACATAGCATTAGAAAAGAGTACTATTCTATAATTTAAAAAAAAAAATTTATAATCTATCATACCGTCATAAGATAACAAGGTTTAAGTAATGAGATCCAGAGGTAGCTAATCGATACCGCTTAAAACATATACAACAATATCCACGAGGTATGTCAACATAACCTGAGTTATGTGTCAACACACTCGCTCCTATCAATGCACCGAGCGGCTGACAGCTGATGCGGGCAATTTGAAATAGAGCCCACACTTATACGGCAATTATGGACAAAAATGCTGAAGTAGCAGAATGGAGGTGAGCAGTTTTAATGTGATGCACAGACTAACTGCACTGCAACTGCACTGAAAACTAATGTAAGCCGAAGGTCAAGCCAGCAGTCTATAAGCAAAAATGGTGCAACCTTAGATATAGAAAATGAATGTATTCGAGCTCCGAGCACTATTTTGGCGATAAATTACTTCTTATTGGTATAACTGGTGGAAAAACAATGAGAAGTCGGGCCTTTAAGCCGACCACAGATGCAGATACTAGATTGTGCATTTTTGAATGTGCAGGCAAGGCCTTGCAAAACGCATGTAGTCTGTTTAGTAACACATACCTAGCGACTTTTCAGCAGTTTTATATTGATGGTCTGTACAAAATCTCGTCTGATTTGTCAGAGTATGGACTTTGTTGAAGGGCATTGGCATGCGCTTGTATTGTGAGGAATGTAAATGTAATGAAAAAGAAACATTGAAACTGGATGAAAACGGGGCCGTTAGAACATAATGTAAATTTGCTTATAGAATTAAAATTAGAACCTGGTGATAGGTTTAACTACCTAAGGATGGATGAGGAAACCTGTCTAGAATCTCTAAATACTGATGCCACAACACTGGATAAAACTGTGTGACGTATGCAGTTTTGCACCCCATACACGTAGATGGTTCCCCATGCATTCAAATCTGCGTGGGGAAAAAAGCAGGCTTTATTACAGATTTGATACTTCCACAGGTTACGTACTCGTATAACTCCCATAACCAAGTATTCTCAACATTAATTTTAAAAGCCTATACCATTAACTAAATAAGTTAAAATAAAAATATTTGAGTTAAATTTCAACTTGCAAAATAAAGTTGGAACTCGCAATTTTAAAAGACATTTTTCTGTGGACATTTACAAGAAAAACAAATGGATTTGTGGGTAAGATGCATTACATGCTCCGTTTTGTTTTCCATTATTAAATAAATGATCGTGTTCGTTTCTTAACAGTTATGTTGTTTGTGTTGACTGAATACTTTTTGTTCTGTGCATAGAATGTTTTGTTTTGAATTATTATAACTAAAAATCATTGTTATATTTGAAATAAAACATCGCCCAAATATAGGTGACTCATTATTATTTTTTGATTAGTAATTGTTAAAAATTAAGAGCCCCCCAAATACAATCATCATAAACCGCCACTGATTACACCTCATTCGTAAAAGAAAAATTATAAAATGAGTAAGTATGTATTACTATATTTGCAATCGAGATTTGAAAGCAATTTGGTTCATAATTTAGTAAACGTTTCCTCCGCTAATGATGGGGCGAAGTTATCCCCTCAAAAATACCACTTGAGGGTCCATTGTATTCCTCGCCTTCGAGGATACCTAAGCAATTGCTCACCATTTTCAAACATTTACCGCAACACGTTGCAACTTCAACTTTGTTTTATTTACAGAGAATCCGCAGTTCTGTAAAGCGTACATCACGTGGTCACTTTGTTGCATCAAATTTGTTCGTCAAACATCAATGATGACGTATTTCTGACGTCACCAATCGTGTTTGTTAAACTTCTCCAAAATAGGACGTACTCTAATTTCCATTTTTGTGCAATTGTTTGATGCGATTCTGCCATTCACTAAAAATTTGGTGGACGGTCCGGTCTATTGCGCATGCGCAAAAATGTAACAGTGAACATAAAAATGTAACGTTGAACATAGGTACTCTCATCTCGTATTTTTTCTCTAAAAAATATTCATCAAGACCTAACAACTAATCTAAACCCCTAACCTGAACCACCGCCGAGAGCGCAACAACATTGCTTTAACATTACTAGTGTACCTGTATAACTATTATACAGGTACACTAAACATTACGAAACGATAGCGGCATCCACAACATTTTTACGTACGCTGATCGAACTACAAACCTTACACCGCTCGCAGCTCATGCGCAATAGAACGGACCGTGCACCAAATTTCACCCCTGCCGTCGGTTTTTGAAATTGTGTTTGTGACTATATTTAATAGTTTTATAAACACTCCTTTGCCCATTCTGACATCTTTTTTAAAGCCGACATCATCTCCAGATTTAAATTTTTTGTGTACCACTCGTTCTTGATAACGTCATTGTAACCACTTACGGCTCTGCACTTTCTTAGATTTTTGCTGTTTTTTTTATTATACAACGCTCGATATAAATCTACTAAGGAAAGGATGATGAGTTGTTCTTACATTTTTTATTAAAAATACACATTAACAATTAACAACACACGCCTTGAGCGCAAACCATAACCTCACTAATAACTGCTGATTCAAACAGTTGCATACAGCAAGTTTTATGGTGTGACCACCCAGTTTGATAAAATAAACCAAACATTGTTCCATGACGTCACGGAACGTGTTTGACAAACAAATTTGATGCAACAAAATGTACTTATAGTAAGAGAGCTGGTGACATTTTTTAGTGATGATTTAGTTAAAGCCTATTTTTTGAGAGAATGTTACGGGAGGCATGTATAAGATAAGTGTCAGCTGTAAGGATTATCCTTGATAGCGGTATCCGAGGAAGGCAGAACACCCCCAATTTGCACTGTCAGTATATGTCAACTTCGAGGTTAGCAGGTTAGGTTTTCCGTCAGTTTTGACACAGACTGACGCAAAACCTAACCTGCTAACTTCGAATTTGACATAGACTTAGATTAAAAAGGTCCATAAGGGCGGCTATGGAAATTCAAACGTATGAATAATAATATGTTGGTGACACTGTAACTCTATGTCAAATTCGATGTTAGCAGGTTTGTGTCAAAACTGACGCAAAACCTAACCTGCTTACCTCGAATTTGACATATACTGACAGTGCAAATTGGCGGTGTTCTGCCTTCCTCGGATACCGCTCTATCAAGGATAATCCTTACAGCTGGCACTTATACATGCCTCCCGTAACATTCTCTCAAAAAATAGGCCTTAACTAAATAATCACTAAAAAATGTCACCAACTCTTAGACTATTAGGGTAAAGTTGTTAGCAAGGGTCCCGCAACGATGCAGTGATGGAAGATATTTCTAAAAATTGAGTTACATAAAATATGATTATATAAAAGTTGTAGGCACCAAAAGTGGTGCACATTACTGAAATATATATGATTAGACAGGGTGGCTCAAAAAGTACAGCGAACCAAACTTAACTTGGTTTTAAAATAAACGCGCTATTTAGGTGGCTTGAAAGTTGTGCATCGAAATACTAATCATTTTAATACCACAATATGTAGCTCTAACTAACATTTTGGAGATACTAATGATTGGGTAGGTAGTATTTAATCGAGCACCAAAGAAATTTTGAGTTGATCGCCAGATATTTTTCTTTTGCCAACAAAAATAATATTTCAGCGCTGTAAGGGTAGTTAGCCTTTTAAGTAGTTAAATATGTAACACTGGTTGCCTAAACATCTTGATGTATAGTCTTAGAACAGAAAATAAGACAGGAAGCCGCATTTATAAAAAATCCGTACGACCGCGATGGGTTTTCAAAATGGCGGATGGTTGTCTCCTTTTGCCAGTGGCGTATCATATCGAGAGGAGGGTGCATGTGCAGCAAACAATTTCAACAGTTTTATTAAGTAAGTGCACTTTACACTATGTGATTTGTGACTACATGTGAGTTTGTGTGACTTCAGTCACTGCCTGTATTTTGAATTCCTCAGATTGTGTGATTACAAATAATTATAAACATTAACAATTATAATTGTCTAAATATGCAGTGCAGTGGACACGAACAACACCCCATACCAAAAAAAGAATTTATTAAAAATAATTTTTTAGGATTCTATCCAAAAGCTCATCCCTATAGATGTTTTTTTTTTAATTTACACATCCAATCAAGACTTTTAACTGTTTTAACTGTTTACTCCTCAGAAATTTCTCACACTGAATGCAAACAACTACCACACTCTCACTTGGATAGCTCAATCCTCCTTTGGATTAGTGATATATTGTTATGAAATGTTGTTGTAAATAAGCTCCACGCTGCGGTGCCTATAAAAATGCGATGAACTGCCTATCTGCTTGTTTTATTTCGGTACAAAATTTAATAAGTTAAATTAGGACAAATCACCACACAATTCTCAGGTTCGATTTTATACTGTGCTCACTTTGCCTGTCAGTAATCTAAGGCTAGTTAAAATGAAATGTATTAGCTGATGTTCAAAATAAAATGTTAAATGCCCCTTTCTTAATATTTTATTGAACTGCAATACTATTTAAGCTAACTCTCGGCAAAACACAAAACTGCTTAATCTCAGGTTAGGTTCCGAATTTGACTATATTCACAAACTAGTCGTTCATTTTAGATTATTCGTCCTTGAGTAGCTCATATACGCGGTTCTGGTAGATAAAATTTACAATTTGTCAGATGACACAAAAATTTCAACAGTGCAACAGCCATTACTTGAATGTTAAAAATCGTGAAGTTAAAAAGAAAATAGTGAGATAATTTGATTCACTTATCGCTTGGCAACAAAACCTCCACTTGGTTGTTACAGGAATGACGTAGATAGGACGCCAAGCATTCACTTGTTATGCTGTCTTTGGAATCGTTGCAAAATCTGCAAAATTTACTGACGCCAAGGATTTTATGGATTATTACGGCGTAGCTGGACCCTTCGATATGCGATAGGCCTCTTCAGCAAGGTTCAATCTCGTATTTTAATAAGTTTCCCGAACTCTGACACTCGATTTATGGCTTATTCGTACCTCGTAAAATTATCAACTTTGGCTCGGAGATGGTCGGAAGGTGGCGCGGCTGGAAACGCTCTCCTGGCTGCAACTTTCACTCAGGATGCTGCTGTAGACCCCGCTGATGTGATGCAGTGCAGATCTGTGGCTTCAGCTGCTTAATTGTGCCGGAATCGAAGTTCTAAAATTTCAGTTGTCGGCTGCCGACCTTCAGTCGCAGATGAGATTGGAAAATTTTATCGTGGCGGAAACTGCCACAAACACTTCCACTGGTGCACGGTGATGTGTACAATAAAATGCAACACTTTATAACTGGTAAACACTTTTTTATTTGCAAAAATATTAATTTTAAAAGAGCACAATCTCGCTCAAACTGTCTTAATTTATATCTTCCATTGTTCTCCCCTGTTCGACAAAAACGCATCGCGTTGCTATGTTACCGCGATAATTTTTGTTAATTAGAAATTAGTTTTGATAGCAAAATACACAAATGGAGTAAAGTGTGATTACATAAATTTTAAATTAACATTTTCTTAAATCTAAAAAAAATTCAAGATGTTAATTTGTTCTATTGAGACACAATTTCCTGCTCCACCTTCCCTAACTTCCGCATGAATTAATATTTTTTTTAGCTGCAGTAAATTGCCTGCAAGTGGGGTTATTATTATATCCCCCCTGGGATCTAACGGTTCCAAAAAATAATTCCAGGTGATCCTGACTAAATTTATAAGCAGGAATAAATTTCAAAGTACCATTTGTTATAACAGCTTGGTCAGAACCTGTTTTCCAATTAGAATGTAAGATTGGCATCCCATCGGTTAAGTTTTAAATTATTCATGTATTCACTGAAGTTATTAAAGAATACTTTGAGACCTTCAATATTTCCAGCACATGCTGCTTGGTTATAATCAAAAGCGCTCAGTTTCCGTGAATTCAGAATATCAAAAGCATCATTAATTAATATCATAAATTTAGCTGTGGGGCCACAACCATGGAATTGTGTTAAATCTAATTTATCCTTGCAATTAGTGATGGGCTTATTCGAATCAAAAATAACCGGTTATCCGGTTATTGAAATAAACTGTGTAACCCGGTTTTCGTTCCAAGTATTCGGATGAAAAATAACCTCATCCTGATACGTACTACGTGCCGCGTCTCAGCGACCTGCGAGTGATCGAAATTCTGTAAATAATACGGCATTCATAACTTATATAACCTTTTCTACGTATGTACTTGATTGACCCAAGTGAGGCTCGCCGCTGCTTGTTGATGTTATTAAGACATTTGAGACTCCCAGTCGACGAGTTAAATTTATGGGGCCGTTCCTATCAAAGATAACGTTCTGCTGGGTATCAGATTTGCCGAACTGTGTTGGTATTAATTTATAAGCCTAAATTTTTGCTTCGAAACGCGGTTGATTATGCCTAATAAGGGATCAACAGAAAGCGAAATAAGATTTTCCAATATCGTAAAAGATTTATATTTAATTTTTAATAACTGAGCAGTCGAGACAAGAAGTGGATTTCGATGTTGAAAATTTTAAGTGTACGTCCTTAGAACCGCGGAAGGCTGAACGTAGATAAATGATGAATTCTAAAATATACCGGTATGATGTGCAAGCGAAAAAGGAAGGGTGACTACTAGAGAATTTTAGGAACTAAAAATAGATTGATATAGCTATTCTCAATGGTTTAAACTCCTGTGAAATCAAATAAAAATCATTTATACAATTATTATAATTAACGATTAACTGAGTTCCTCTGCTATCTGCAAGTTACGATGCCGACGCAGATGACGGTGAACCGCCAACCGGCAAACCGGCTGACTTAATCAAAACGAATCGAGAGCCAAAATTAATTCGAATGATTATTCAAATAATCAATCGGTTATTAATATGATTCAAATGCAAATAATTCGGTTATGAAAATTGTCCGGTTATGCCCATCACTACTTGCAATACAACACAGCTTCTGCGACTGAACCACTTAACAGTTGCGTTGCCAATTTGACTTTCATATTTTGTTTAAAAAAGGCAATATGTTGTTTCCTAAGTTTGTTACCTAAGTGCAGTCCTTCTTTTTTTTACCTGTAACTCATTCAATTTTATGGGATAATCAAAATTAATCGTGTCACTATTATTAATAACCATTAAAGTTTTTTTTCAGCAAAACAATCCCTTACTAATTCAATCATGTGTGAAGGATCGGGTATTATGAAGTATTTTTGACCGTCACACAAAAAATCTGTTTTCAGTTCAAAGTTGTTCAGCCTGCAGCCTAACAAACTGCACAACTGAAGTTAGTGAGGCATCCATCAAAAGTAATGTTGGTTACTACAATTCCAACATCTTTTAATAATCTGGGGCACTGTTTGGTTAATAAAGCTGTTGATTCTTGAGATGAAAAAATAACCTACCCGTAATTTCCATGCTTCGTTGATGCAAACAATCATAAACACCAATGCTTCTTTGGTCAGTTGCATACAATTATCGTGTATCCCATTTCCAAAGTCAACATAACCGTAATACTTTTTCCCATCATACTCTATGTGTTGACGAACAGCAATTCCATCAAAAACCAAAGAGCACACCAAATTAGATTTTGCAGTGTTTGTTATCTATGACTTTAGGAATTCGAAAGACTCTGAACAATAAAGTTTAGTTTTGAACTAAGACTCCGAGCTGTGCAAAGTAAGGCTGCCTGCATGTGCCAAACTAAGGTAAAAAGTTTAAATTAAAAATAAAAGTATGCATCAAAATGAAGAGCTGTACGTTGAAACCCCTAAATTTCAATGGAAATGTGGCCGAAAATTGGAAGCAATGGCGGGCGGAAACGCTTTGGGATATATGCCACAGCGATCGAATTGGACAAGAAAACCGAAAAAATTCAATGCGCTCAACAATTCATTTAATGGGAGAAGAAGATTTACAAATTTATAACAGCTTCACGTTTGAAGAGTCGGAAGTAGATAAGATTGCCAGCTTGAAAAAGAAATTTTAAAATTATTTTGTGCCAAAAAAGAACATCACATACGAGCGGTACAAGTTCTTTACAGCAAGACAAGGGGAAGACACCATCGAGCAGTTCGTTACATATTTAAAAAATCAAGTACAACAGTGCGAGTTGGGAGATCAAAAACTACAAGAACTAATTAAAACAATGTTAATAATAGGTATCAAGGGCAACCCAACAAGGGAAAAATTACTACAAAAAGAAAAATTGGATCTTGCAAAAATCGAGTGCTGCGTGGTTACAGAACTCTCCAGAAAACGGCTGCAGGACATGAAGGAAGATAACGACACTGCAACAACAGAAGTCGCAACCGTCAAATACAGACGAAAACCTGCACAGCAGAGAATCCCACCAACTACAGCATACGCGACACCTAGTCCATCTAGCAACTGTAAGCAAAACAAATTGCATGATGCTCCAGATGCGGAAGAAACCACGAAATTAATAAATGTCCGGCGTAAAGTATGCAATAACTGCAAATCAATGAACCATTTTTCTCAGATGTGCAAACGCAAACAAAACGTATTCATGAAATAATAGAGGAAAATGAAAATGATTCTGAGACTTGGTCCATTGATGAAATAAATAAAAATAGTAGTTGTAGCTATTGTATAGTAGAATTGCGTATAAATAAAATATTAAATGTTAGAACTATAAGGGCCAAGCTCCTTCATGGGGTGTTAGTGCCTCACCATTATTATTATATTTAAGATAGACACAGGGGTAGGTGGCAACGTTGTTTCTATTAACAATTTAAAACAATCGGAATGTACATTCAAAAAATCACAAAAACCAATGAAACTTTAGTGACTTTTACAAACGAAAAGATTCCTGTAATCGGTAAATGTCTAATAGACCTAGAATTTAAAAATAAACAGATTGACAAGGTAGAATTCTACGTGGTAGAAAATAAGTCTAGTTTAATATTAGCTTTAAATACATTTAGTAGATCTAGGAATAATAAAATTTGAACAAGATGTAAATATCAAGGAAATTAATGTAGTAAAACAGCAGGAGAAGTGAACTTAGATTATATGGAATTAATTGAAGGTGAACATGATTTGCTTAAAGGAATAGGTAGGGTAAGTACATTATATCACATTGACTTAAAAGAAAATGCTGAACTAATCATAGAACAAATCAGAAATGTACCTTTTGCCTTACGAGAACAATTTAAGAAATATCTCGATAAATTAATAGAAACCAAAATAATACAAAAAGTTGAAGGTAGTTCAGATTGGGTCAATACGTATGACGGTTCGTTAAGCATTTGTCTGGATCCAAAAAAATTAAATGAATCCATAAAGACACACACATATAAATTACCAAATATAGATGAAATAATATTAGATCTAAACGGCGCGACAGTCTTTACAATTTTAGATGCTGCCAGTGGCTTCTGGAACATTCCACTGGACGAATACTTTGTACTTTTGCAACCATGTATGGTAGATATACATTTTTAAGGATGCCCTTTGGTATCAAATCTGCAAGTGAAATGTTCCAAGAGCGTTTTCAAGACATCTTTTCAGGTCCAGGGGTAAAAGTATATATCGATGACATTTTAATTTATGGGAACAATAAAGAAGAACACGATAAATATTTAAATAATTTAAAAAAGCAAAAGAAAATAACATTAAATTTAATTTAAAGAAATGTAAATTTGATTTGAACGAAGTGATACCTTGGTCACAAATTCTCTGACAAAGGCATCTCACTTGACACATAAAAAGTAAAAGCAATAAAAGACATACCCGAACCCCAAGACAAAAAAGACGTGCATAGTGATGTAAAAACACGCGTTTTTTTAAATCGAATAAAAAACCTACAAACAAAAAACAGAAAAAAAACGTTTTTTTTTATTCATTTTTGTAACTGGCGGCACGTTTTGGTAGGTATGGTTGGCGGCATGTAAGCAAACGACAAAGTTTAAACTTATTTTGATTTTACATGCACTTTAAAGTTCAAGAAAACTACAGCACAGACTAGACAAATGTTTACTAAACAAAAGTAACATTTTATACCTACTGCCTACTCGTATTACGTATTACTCACAGAAGATCCATACTATTGGAAGTTAGTTTAAGCTGGACCCAGCTCTGAAACTGTCGACCTCAAAAAAGACACGAGTCAAGATGAAGACTTGACTACTTTAAAAAACTATATAATACACGGACGGCCAAACCAAATTAAAAAAATTTCAAGCAACCTAAAACATTATTATAAGATAAGAGGTGAAATTTCAGAAGGAAAAAATGGGTTGTTGTATCTAGGACAAAGAGTTATCATTCCAACTTCTTGAGGAAATAAAGTTCTAAACGATATTCACACAGGTCATTTTGGAATAAATAAATGCATTCAGGGTATTGGCCAAACATCAATGATCATATAGAAAATTTAGTAAGTAGGTGCAAAATGTGCAATATTTACCAAAACTCAAACAAAAAAGAACCAATGATTTCACATAGTATCCTCGAAAAACCTTGGCAAAAGGTAGGAATAGATCTGTACGAATTAGCAGGAGAAACATAGAATAGTAATCTATTACTATGTTATAAATATCCAGAAATGGAAAATTTAAGCAAAAATTTTACTGCAATAAACATAATAAACAAATTAAAATCCATTTTTGCCAGACGTGACGTACCCAAAATCGTTGTTTCTGTAAGACAGTTTACAAGTAACGAATTTCATAATTTTGCAAAAAACATGGAATTTCCAATCAATGATAAGTTCTCCTCACCATCAGCAATCAAATGGACAAGTGGAGGGGACAGTTCAATCATTAAAAAAATTAATTAAAAAAACAAAAGAAAATAATGAGTACATATACTTGGCGCTTTTAGCTTTTAGAAACACGCCTGTATACAACATTTATACACCATCTGAAATACTAATGTCTAGGTACCTGCGTGACAATTTACCTCTGCATGAAACAATTCTAAAACCTAATGTAATTAACAGACAAAAACTTAAAAGAAAAAATTATTGTAATTCAACAATCAAACGCAAAATATTACAATCGGGGTACAAAAAGCCGAGAAAATTTTCATGTTGGTACAAAAGTATGGCATCAAAACGACCCGAAGAGTATTTGGAAAAAAGGAACAATTTTAGTCAAAATTAGAGGGAGAACCTAAAAGATATAAAAGGAGGATGGGGATGGAGCATGTATCATACAAAATAGTTTTATCTCAGGAAAAGACACACCTAATCAAACGATACAAACTCCACACTCTCAATAGTCTCAATATGTATATGATGTAGACGATACTAATAGTAATAAGTATAACCAAAGAGCATATAATGTCATATGTTTATTGGTATAACTATAAACAAGCAGATCAATCAAGTGCAACAAGTGTAAATAATGGTATAAGTGAGACTAATCATCGAAGTGCTAGTGCCAGATTCGTAAAACAATAAGCTGCCTTGCGAGATTATGATTTAGGTATATTAATCTAGAATAGACCTTAGTAATCATTTGTAAACTTTACATTTGTAAACTTTAATGTTAAAAAAAACTTAATAGTTGAAAAATAATTAAATAAGGGAGATGTAAGGGTAGTTAGCCTTTGAAGTAGTTATGTAACACTGGTTGCCTCAACATCTTGATGTACGTATCTTGAGAACAATAAAGTTTAGTTTTGAACCGAGACTCCGAGCTGACATGACAAGCGCCAAGATTTTAGCTCCGAATTATTCATGATTAAGAGTCACAACATAATGATTGTCTGTTTATCCGTTTGAGCACAAATATTTAATTTTGGCACCAGAAATTATATTGGAGCATCAAAATATTCAAAATACATTAAATTTACACCTAAACCAATAGATTTAGTAGGGATGTCGGCGGGTACCCGGGTAATAGTCAACCCGGGTATATTTTCAGGACCCGGGTACCCGACTAGTAAATTATGTAATGCCCAGCCTTTTTCGGAGATGATAAAAACTAAAAAACAATAGAAATAAGCTTTAGAAAAACACAACAATGCAGTAATAACAAGAATCAACCCATCCCATACCACATAATGTAGATTCTTGTTTCATATAAGGCAATAAATCCGCTTCACTGAAATATTCAACCCGTCAGATAAAAAGTCACGTACTTTAATTTGATAGCACTTGGAAGTGTGAAAATATTTACGACTTGCAGTTTGAATTGGCGAGTAGGTACTATTTCAAATTAGTTCAGTTGTAAACTTGCGGTGTTAAAATGCGTAGATCATAGAGCTTGAACATTGTAAAAAACTACAAAAGTACAAACAAATAAGAACACAATGTCATCAAAAAAATCGCCCGTATGGAAATATTTTCATTCGCCAGAAAATAATAAGGCAAAATGTAAAATCTTCGGGTACCCGAGGGTACCCGGGTTTGATTTTAGACCGGGTACGATATCCCTAAGATTTAGCATTCGAAATAATATCTCAGTATTAAAAATAAAACACTAAGATTTATGAAACTGATAAATAAATTATATTTAGTACCCGAAATATTTGAGCACCAAACATGAAAATAAAATAATAGTACAGAGTGATCAAAAATAAAATTGATCGTGAGAACCCATGATAAAATTATGACCACTGTGTACCCTGCACTTTATAGAACTACACTTGAACTACAATTAATAATAAGTATTATACACCAAGTGAATTAAACATATGTTTATTCACGAACAGATGTTGAGTTCACGAGCACGTAGTGCAAGTGAGATCATATTTTTGAGTTAATAAATTCACGTGGAGTATATATGTTTTTATCTTACAGTAGCGCCTATTACCATACATTATACAACTGTTTTCAGTGACTAAAATGAAGTTTTATTCACAAGTGAGTTTTTAATATTTATATTACTGCATTGTTGGTAGCACTGTCAAGCTATGTCAAATTCGTAATTTTCAGGTTAAATTTTGCGTCAGTCTGTGTCAAATAACAAACAAAACCTAACCTACAAACCTCGAATTTGACATAGACTGACAATATACTTCAATACTGCCAATACACTTCAGTACTGTCAAACATATATGACAAATCACAGGCGACTAATTATAAATTTATTTCGCAACATTCTGACTGCGCAAACTATTTAGGCACAAGAATTGCTACTGTAAGATAAAACGTCGTATATCACACGTGAGCGAAATGCCATTATAAGCTCGTGAGAAATTGTATCTCTCGTGCTGGCGCACTCGCGATTCAAAATTCTCACTCGCAAATAATGATGCATTTCTCACACTTATAATATAATCTACTATTATCTTACAGTAGCAGCTATTACCATACATTATACAACTGTTTTCAGTGACTAAAATGAAGTTTTATTCACAAGTGAGTTTTTATTATTTATACTACTGCATTGTTGGTAGCACTGTCAAACTATGTCAAATTCGTAATTTACAGGTTTAAGTTTTGCGTCAGTCTGTGTCAAATAACAAACAAAACCTAACCTACGTACCTCAAATTTGACATAGACTGACAATACACTTCAGTACTGTCAAACGTATATCACAAATCATAGGCGACTAATTATAAATTTATTTCGCGACATATTCTGACTGCGCAAACTATTTAGGCACAAGAATTGCTACTGTAAGATAAAACGTCGTATATTACACGTGACCGAAATTACATTATAAGCTCGTGAGAAATTGTATCGCTCGTGCTGGGGCACTCGCGATTCAAAATTCTCACTCGCAAATAATGATGCATTTCTCTCACTTATAATATAATCTACTATTATTCAACTTTGACGATATTTTGAATAAAAAATTTAAAAATATTCAAATTAAGATATAAATTTGCCCATTCATCGTCGATTTGATCGAAATTTTAGTAATAATATATTACACACTACAAAGAGGAAGAATAATTGAATGTAAATATTTGTAGAAATAATAAAAATCTGTTGTTCTTCATTGAACCTTTTTTAATTCTCTAGTGAATTAAAACACTTTTATTTCACTTGTGAATCAAAGACTGTTTATGAAGGTTGTTATGGAATTAATAATGTCACTTTAAACTGTCAAAATTGAATAAAAAAATTATAAACCTTTTCAGAACTACGTTTATATGAACAACAATGACAACAAATGTCTGCAGATTGAAAAGTACTATTAGCAATTGTGTTTGTGAACAGGCAAGAGGCAGCGTGTTTTCTAGAATAATTCATACAGTAATTTATACCTGATTATTACATCAGTACTGTTTTAACTTCAAACTAGACCCATTGACTTTGGGTCTTGGCCAAAACATCTTAATAAACCCTGCGTTAGATCCAATATATGTAAAAAAAATAATCCTTTTCTTCATATTTTTGAGGCATTCAGGCCTCCTAACATCGAATGGTACAACGCAGTGAAACCAATGTCTGATACCATTATCTATGAGGCTTCATAAAGCTTAATGAACATCTCCCCAAATTTTCATGAAAATCCGTCCATAATTTTTGTTGGTAGTGTGGAACATAAGTAGGTACCATGCATACATAGGTACATATCAGGGTTGGTATGATTTTCGCCAGCCCGATAAAACCCACCTGAAAAAACCCGCGGGTGTTAAGACTAAATCTGGGTTTTTTCAAAAATTTACAAAAAAGTATTCTAAACCTGTAAGTGGTATAAAATCTTCCATTAATAACAATTTCATAATTTTTTTCAATCTAGTGATTTTTGCAGTTTTTGAAATGATGTCACATTTAGACATATTGAATAATTATTTATTTCTTCATCTTGTCTGGTAGCAGCAAGACATTTTGCTAAATGACTGATATTCAGACGTCACCTTGCAAAATATTCAATGTTTGTTCAAAATGCCCGAGTTTTGCTAAATGACTAAACATTTTGAAAAAAGACAAATTATGCGAAACGCCTGCAACAGACACATACATCCATAGACGAAATAGGATTATTCCCAGTTGTCTCAAAAGCTCTCGCTTCGCTCGTTCAATTATTTCTGGTGATAGAACTGAATTTTGATAAGCGGTTTAAAAATATGTTTTTCTACCCGCTAATAGAAACTCGGCCTTTGTATAACATTTGGGCGCTTAGAAAATATTACATTTCATTTATGTAAGGATTGTTGTTATAGAAATATTGCTATCAATACTTGTTGCTGGTCGATTCGACATTTTTTGCACTACTAGTCTCAGAACGCACCGTTATTGGCCCATATTTAGGTCGTGAAGTTGTTTTTCTCCACCATGGGGGAGAAAGTAAAAACAATTTTCACCGTGGTAACTAATAAATTGCTAAGTTACCAAATATGACTATTTTAATTTTGACGTTTTAAAGAGCTGTATTGTCAGGTTGACAGTTAAAATATTTTCGAAATTTGTTGGGAATTTAGGTATTTAAGCCGTTTGGTAGTACAAAAATAGTCAAGTACGTTTTTTTCCTATAAAAATTTTCAAGATCAAAGAATTTAGGGTTTATGTTGGCATAACTTGAATTCCTTTAAAAAAATATATGTTGGTAGAATTTGTTTTAGTAACTTTTTAGAACTAAAAATTGGTGGGAAATTTAAAATCTTGCATTAAAGGAGTTTTGTTTTTAGGTAATCTTTCGTAAACTTCTTCTTCTGGCATGTTAGGCTGTAGATCGAACAGTTCCTCTGCACGCTTCAGAATTGCTTTTTTTGCATTTAATTTTAAAAGATTCCGTTTTTTACGCATATTCATTTTCAAAAAAGAAAAGCTGACAATTTAATTTTAAATGTCAAAATGACACAAGTCGTTTACAGAAAAACCTGACAAAAATAAATTTTCTTATAATTTAAAAAAAGCAGTTTTGCCAATTTTATCTTGACCTTGAATATTTTTATAGGAAAAAAACGTACTTTATATACACCACGGTAGTGACTCGTCTTATAAACTTCGCGCTTTAGATACTTCGCGCTTTGCGCTCAGTATCTAATATGCGCTCAGGGTATAATACTGCGCTTCGCTACCTTGATGTATAATATATTATTAAACGCTTTGTCAGACTGACAGTTAATAATTTTTGACAAAACAAGCTTATTCATATCGATTAGATGGGTGGTTCTTGTTTCGGATTATTTTTGAAGTAGTAAATTATGTACTATTAAACAGTTTTTAATATTATTTTGTGTACCAAGGCACTGAAGTTTAGCTTTTTATCACGAATGTGGATTTAGTTGCAGAGGCCCGTAGGGCCAAGGCAGATAAACCACATGAGTGATAAAAAGGAACTTCAGTGCCGAGGGGTACATGTTTTTTTTAAATCGAGTAATCCCGAAATGACAATTTAACCAACTTTTGTAGGTTATGTTGACATCGGTTGACGCTTACTTGTCACGCCGCCACACCGCCTACAAAAAGTCGTAAAACAATGGATTACTTCACTGCCAATTTCTCGTATTTTAATGATGATTTCGACGTTCTTCACTGCCGATTTCAAAAAAACTTATTTAATTAAGCTTGTAGAAAAAATTATGTGTATAATGCATACAGAAAGTTATTTGCGGACCTCGTGCTCTTGACCCTCCCAACGGTCGGGTTGCAAACGATACACTCGGTGTGGCAAATTCTACTTTCAGTGCTTATTATACAAATAACTATTGGTGGCTGGCAAATATATTCCTGGTAATGGTATTCTGGTATTCATGTATTATTTTTGGTGTTGAAATAAAGTATAATAAAAAATTATTTTCATATAGTATGGCTGGCTAATTTTTAATGAGCTATAATTGCATTCATAAATTAAAAGTACATATTCCACAGCCATACTAAATGAAATAATTTTAAATTTTACTGTATTATTTTGGTGGTCAATAATTAAAATTGCCACAAAAAGTTGGTGCTCAAAAATTATTTTGGTGATCACAATTATTCCCTTTAACGATTTTATGCAAAAAATACTGAATTTTAGGTGGCTGCTGTAAGCAACAGACAACAAGTAAATGAAAGCACACGTTTAAATAATATTTTCCGTCAATCGTTTATATATCGACTCATTAATGCATGATTTTGTCTAAAAAATCATGCATTAATGGACGCTCCACTCGCTCACGCGTTAAAATCTCTCGATTATTAATCGCCGTTATTAACACACTTGTTGGTTAAATAACCATTTTGTGCTCATAATTTGCAGTTAAAAAATTTCACTTACAATAGCTGCTTTCGCATTACACATTAGAGTACTCTGGAGTGCACCAGAGCAAGTTACCTCGCGTTCGAATTACAACATAATTTTTGGAGTAACTAACGCTAGTCTTCCTTCCCCTGCCCCCTTAAGCCCCATGAAAATTTGTGGTGCAAGAAGCCCTGACATGCGCTGTTGTGTTATTTAGAATCAGCTGTCTGATTTAAACGCCTTTTTGACTAAAAGACTAAACTAATCGGTATTTGTACTGTGCGGTGTACGAAATATTGACAATCTTTCTGCTTATTCTAAAATGAAATTGGAATGTTTTATCGTCATAACGGGGCAAGATCTGTTCGACAAAATCCTCAATTTTCATTATTTTCATCCGCTGACTTTCACTGAATGAAACCGAGTCTCAATTTACTGTAATTAAAAGAAAAAATTTTAATTTAATTTTTAATTATATTTCAATAAACTTTTAACTACGAATTAAGTTCTTTAAATCTATTTTGAGCGCAGTCTGTATGTACCGCCTTTATTTTAAACGTTCAATTAAAAGCAAATTAGTTAGGTTATGTATTTTACGCGAGAGTAACCTAACGTCTGTTCGAATTACAAAGCAACTCACCCCAGAGTAATTCACCCCAGAGTCAATTGCACCAGTGCTAGTTGCACTCAATTCGAAAGCAGCTAATACCATGAGTAGTCAAAGTTATGTCGAATATTTTTGCTGTGGTATCAGGACATGAGTAGTGATACCACGGCAAAAATATTTTACTTAACTTTGACTAAGAATAGCATTCGAGTGAAAATTCAACGAATATAACTACAAAAATTCATTTTGTAGCAAATTTTTACGTGAAATTTGGATTGCTGTGAGTTCGTTTCCATATAGAAGCAACCAACGTAAAATTATAGTAACTGTCATCATATTGAAAATGTCAAAAAATTATGTCGCCAGGATCACTAGTGGTTGTAGAAAAATTAAGCCGCTTGGAACCACTAGTGGTTATGTCGATATAATTCTTTTTTATTGGCTGAAAACAGATCTACGTTACATTGTCATTGGTCTATTTGAATTACTTGACAGATGTGTTGAATAGTCAGATATATTTTTAAACAGAACACAATGTATATTTTTGTATTCTTCTAAGAGCCTATTAATTAGTTTTATCCTGAAATCGCATTTCTTTAGATTTAATTTACCCTGCATTTCCAATAAATTTCAGTTTGTTATTTCTTGTCTCAGCAGTGACTGAATTTTAATTTTCTAATTCTGGTTTTTGTTTTGCTCAGCAAGTTCAAGTGTTTATCGGTTGCAGGATATTAAGCCCTTGTTTACATATACAAAAGTAGGCTGGTAACTAAGTCATAACTAGTGATGTAAAAAAACGCGTTTTTTTTAAATCGAATAAAAAACCTAGAAAAAAAACAGAAAACACAGTTTTTTTTGTTTTTTATTTATTTTTGTAATTGGCGGCATGTTTTGGTAGGTACCCACCCCTATTGGAAGTTGCTTTAAGCTGGACCCAGCTCTGAAACTGTCGACCTGATCGACGAATCAACCCGGTAAATAATTTTCTATAAATTTGGTCATAACAACGTAGATTTTACATCTTTTTCTTGCTTTTACGATGAATATACGACGATCGGCAGATAGACATATAAGTCCCTTCGAAATACGTCACTAAGCGATATTTTTGCAACGTTACTATGAGTAACAGTAATCGACGAATTTTGTACTACAACATAAAGATGTAATAATAACTATTTCCAACGGACATAATTACGTTGTTTTTCCATCGTTATTTCAGCTTTTAAACTGAGTCGCACATCCGATGCAATAATGACTATTTCTAAAATTCAGAATTTCAAACAATTAACGTTGCCTAGCAAACCATCGTAAACGGTACGTAGTTTTTACATCGTCATTACAGCTTTCAAAGTGAGTCGTGCATCCCATGCTACTATGACTATTTCTAACAGTCAAAGTGTCAAACATTTAACGTTGTCTAGCAAACCGTCATAAACGGTACGTAATTTTTACATCGCTATTTCAGCTTTTAAAATGAGTCGCACATCCGATGCAATAATGACTATTTCTAAAATTCAGAATTTCAAACAATTAACGTTGCCTAGCAAACCATCGTAAACGGTACGTAGTTTTTACATCGTCATTACAGCTTTCAAAGTGAGTCGTGCATCCCATGCTACTATGACTATTTCTAACAGTCAAAGTGTCAAACATTTAACGTTGTCTAGCAAACCGTCATAAACGGTACGTAATTTTTACATCGCTATTTCAGCTTTTAAAATGAGTCGCACATCCGATGCAATAATGACTATTTCTAAAATTCAGAATTTCAAACAATTAACGTTGCCTAGCAAACCATCGTAAACGGTACGTAGTTTTTACATCGTCATTACAGCTTTCAAAGTGAGTCGTGCATCCCATGCTACTATGACTATTTCTAACAGTCAAAGTGTCAAACATTTAACGTTGTCTAGCAAACCGTCATAAACGGTACGTAATTTTTACATCGCTATTTCAGCTTTTAAAATGAGTCGCACATCCGATGCAATAATGACTATTTCTAAAATTTAGAATTTCAAACAATCAACGTTGTCTAGCAAACCGTCGTAAACGCTACGTAGTTTTTACATCGTTATGGCAGCTTTCAAAATAAGTCGCGTATCCGATGCAACGATGACTATTTCGAACAGTCACAATTTCGTAGATGTTTTTGTAACGCTTTTATACTAGGTCTGTTTGATAAATAAATAAAAATGGAAAAATATTTATTTCAAAGGTATTTATTTATTAAATAAGTACATCTAAAATCTGAAGTCCTTCGTCTACCTGTTGTGTCCATGCTGGGCGTTTTCTCCAAATCTGCATACTGTTGTTCAGTTAACCGTTGCAATTTATTTGTTGTTGGGTGCTCCTGAAAAAGATTGAATATCGTAATTATATATGTACCTACATAATATTTCTAATATTACGAAGGTATAGAGAATGTTCTGCAAGAGCTTATATAAGAGAGAATCTGAGATATATTTTTATTGCTACTCTGAAACTATCGAAACAACTGCACATGTTTTAAGAACATACTTTATTGTTGATTATCGAATTGTTTGTCGAAAACTTCTGTAATATACATGGTTCCGTTGCTTCAAGTTTTTCACTAATGACACATGCTATTCAGTAACCTAAACGAACAACAGGTAAATCTATTGTAATAAGACAAAAGGCTACTCTAAGAAAAAGCTAACAACGGTACTCAATGAAAAACTTACCAGATATATCTGTTGCACGTTCAAAGGGGATGCGCGATGCACTTGCACTTTATGAATGCCACGATTTCGATTAGTTCGTATTTTAATTAATTAATAAATAACTACAATCAGTCACTAACAAATAACCGGCACTGCACGTCTTAATAATTCGAACAGTGAAGCAAAACTGACGGCAATCTCATTGGCGTAACTAGGATTTTTGGCTGGGGAGGGCCAGGCCCCCCCAACCAACCATCGTCAATAACTATGTATACCTATGAAGACAGGAATTTACGTACATGCATAACCTTTTCGCATACATTTATTTGCTTGTTCTTTGATGCCGTTATACGAGGGCAGTCCCGTAAATTTCTGCAATCTAATAAAACAAAGTTCAGTACCTAACCAAAATTTGTTTTGATTATTTTCTCAAAGTATTCCCCCTTAAACTCAACATTTACACATTCGGTAAAACCAATTTTCAAAACATAAATTCCACAATTTTTGAGTTACTTGAGAAACAAGGTTTTTGAAACTTTCCACAGCATCTTCGGGAGTTGCAAATCGCACACCACGCATTTTATCGTCTAATGGAGGAACTAGAAAGTAATCGGAAGGTGCTAGGTCGTAACTGAATAGGGGATAAGTTAGCAATTTTAACTCAAAAGTCTCTAAAAATTATTTTATTTGATGTGCGGTATGACTGGAAGCATTTTCATGGTGCAGAACTATCTCACCCCTTGGGCGCCATAAGCCGAGATTTTTGAATAACGTCTGGCAGGCATATAGTTGTGTTCCATCCTACAGTAACCCTACGTTTATGTTTAAGCACGACAGTTGTGATAGGTCCTGATTTTGAAAAGAAACAAACAATTTTTTTTCTTACCAACTCTTCAAGATCGCTTCACTTTAACTGGATTAGGATTTGTTGGAAACAGCCATTGTGCTGACTGCCGCTTACAATCGGGTTCAAATGCATATATCCAGCTTTCGTCACCAGTTATTATGTAAACTGCTTTAGATCTACCTTCATCATATTTCTTATACTGTTTCACATGCTGTTGTTGTATTTCTGTGTGTCTGTTAAACTGTGTGGTATCCACCCAAGACAGACTTTTCTTACATCCAAATAAGTATGTAAAATCTTGTGTATTGCAGTCATGCCAATGTCCAAGATGCTTTTAATAATTCTGTAAGTGACTCGATTGTCCTACTGAAGCATTCTTCGCACAGCGTCTACGTTCGTATCAGTAACTGCTGAAATTTGTTTTCGCAAAAATCGTCGCTGACTGAAACTCGTTCAAATTTAAATTCATTAAACTAGAAATATGCGCCTGGCCACCAAAATCAGCACGAAGTCATTTCTTTCAGAGAAAGGGAACTTTTAAAGTCATAGTAAATCATGGCTCTAAATGTTCTCCCCTTATGTTCATTTTTGATGCACAACACTTATTTCAAAACTAACTGTCTAGTATAGTCAAATTTATACCCATTCGGAGTCACGTGATAATCTAGTAATTTTACGTATGTCGATTCTTAAAAATGCAATTTTAGGGAAATAAATGACATTCTGTTTTGTAGGTTATCCTGACATATGCCAATTTCTAAAACAAGGTTGCTACGGGTTTATTCTCTTATATGAAATCAAACTGAATTTACAGGTTAAAGAAAACATAACATGTCGTAAAATGTAAATATAATAAAGATATGTCAGCTGCTACATTAAAAACCTGCTGCGTATAGCAAATTTTAAGTCAATTTCTGTGCATGCATATTCTGTTATAGAACATTGCCATTTGAAGCCTATTTCCTTGCACAATCTATTTAGGGAAGAAACTGAATGTGAAAAATCTCCAGATTCTTCAACCAAGCATTTTTTAGATTTTTTATGGTTACAAATTCTTTAGCTACATACATTTTATATACAGTGTCTTGACTGCTTCGTCGACTTCCGTTTTTGCATTCTTCACTTTCTGGCTCATATTTTCGGTAAATTGTGCTCTCCGAGATATTTAAAGCAAGAGAAGCACGGCGAACAGCGTTGGAGGGTGAAACTGTTGATTTACTATTATTAATATTGTACTCTTCATAAAAAAAAACGCATAATATTCAAATTAATTGTTGTGACTGCTCGTTATACCGCATGTCCGATGGTTTCTTTTAATTTTCAGTTTTCGGCTCAACAATTTTAGGTTTTATTACCCTTATCTCAATAACTTACACGAAAAATATAATCTGACAGATTAGAAACGTCAAATTTTTAAAATTAATTTTATGAATCGACATGCCTTTTTTTCAAATTTCTTCCATTTCATCTATTTTACTAAAGATGAACAGAGACAGACAAAAGTCACGTGACTCCGAATGGGTATAATTTTGACTATAACTAAATTTGAACTGTTAAACTAGAAAACAACAAACATTTGTTTATGGCAAGTTACATTTCCATGGTACACTTGATCTATTGGTTTGCAGAAATTATGGGTGCTACCTACTCTCGTAATACTACGTGTCTAAGGAGCATATCAATATTATATTATTTTTCGGTTCATAAACAACATAAAAATGTATATATTACCTCTTACAACTCAATGAGGTTAACGATAAAAAATATTATTTCAGGAGAAACATCACTTGGTTTCCATTTGCACGTTTTTGAGCCACAATTTTTATTTTATTCTCCGTATCCTCAAAGCAAATACTTTCTTGAAATCAATATACTCTTAATTGTTATTGTTAGTGTTGTGCCGGTCAACAACTTTTTGGTCAATTGACCAGCCAACTGACCGCTCATTTGACCATTTTAATTTTTTTAATTAACCTTTTTTTAATCAATTGTATTGATAGTTCTGTAAGTAAAGCACAACTGAAACAGAAGACTCCAATGCTGAATCCCCTCGCTAAATATGTAAATCCCCTGCATTTTTGCAATTTCAGTAAATGTTTGATTAGTTACAGGCTTACAGCCAATAATAAAGACCTTCTACAAAAAAAACCGTTGATTGATAGTGTAATTTAATATAAGCAATTTTAAGGCTAAAAGAGCATTAGACAGTGAACTTGACCACACAGTTTTTGACCGTGGTCAAATTGACCGGTCAATTGACCAAGACACAACACTAGTTATTGTGATATCTTCTTATTCTATCTTGGGCTAGCAACTGTGGAAACTCAAGCACCACAAAATGTTCTTTGCGTTACATAAAACACTATTCAACATAAAATTCTGAATCGTACTTTTTAAAGCTATAAACTCAACTCTTTCAGCAAGTCAAACATCTAAATAGCAAGTCACCTTAAGTCTGAACTGGACGATCCTATAATAGGCAGCTAGCTGTATGTGCCCAGGGAGTAGTTACCATGCACTCAAGTTTTCAACTCGTTTAGTTACCCGCATATGAAATAATTGCAATTTTATTTTTCTGTGCACATAAATTGATCCTTTATTTGTTTAAACTTAAGAGAAACTAACAAAAATTGTGTAAATTTAACTAAAAAAATATTCAGACGAAAGCAGTGTTTTCAAAGTAATTATTACCTAACTAATAACGTTTTCTCTTGTATATTATTATTCAGTAGAGTCATCCGTCCAACATATGGTATTTATACTATAATGTTTTTAAGCCAAAAAAGGTAATAAAACCAGAAACTGTAAGAATGTGTGAGGGTCGATAACCAACCCCTTAGTTTAAATGGGTTTAATAAAAAAGCAGATTTTTAAATTTATGTAACTTCTATTTTTCTGGGGTGGGCCAGACGGCACTCTGGGGAGGGCCTGGCCCACCTGGCCCCCCCGCTAGTTACGCCAATGGGCAATCTTTTCAAAAATTGCTGCTTGGAAATGCACAAATATACCCGTTTCATTGTTCCTATCAGGTAGTCCCAAACAGGATAGCGGCAGGCTTAACGCATTTGCAATTCTTAGAACCTTAGTTCTTGTAATCCTGTAAACTGAAGAAAATGGACAGTTGAAATTAAGAGAAACCATAATTGCTTCTATCAAATACAAGGAGAAATGCGCATTGCAAAGAGGGAATATTGCATTTTCATTGTATGGACACCATTAAGAATAGAATTTGAAACAATAAATACAAGAAACCTTCCATAATTTTTTTGAACAATAAACAAGAAAAATCTGTTTTTTTAGGTTTACCGGGACGATGAGATGTGGCAAATGAAAATGTTTCAAAAATTGAACGATTTTTATTTGCATTGTTTGTTACCGCCACTGATAGGTCCTCAGTTTCCTCGGAACTGAGCAATTAGAGATTTATTATTATTATTATTGTTATTATTTTTTCAGTACATGCTTAATTTTTTTTTATTTATTTATTGTTTTTTTTAACCATTTTAGCTGTTCACTGTATTAATAATATTAGGTATTTAAATTTTTACGTTTTTCATCATTATTATACCTCTATTAATTTTATCTTCGAAAAATACAAAATACATCAACCTATTAATCTACAATAGAAATGTTTTGAAGACGAAATCCTTGCGGGCGCACCGGTCGACCGATGTGTGATATGCGAATTTCAATTAGATCTACATACTAAATAACCACAATTATTACTTTTTTTCTATAGCACATGTTAAAGTGTGCTTTTATCAACTGAAAACAAAAGGTCAAGTTTTACTTTAACAGCAAGGGTAGATAAAGTAGCACTTTAACATCAAGGATAGATAAAGTAATTTAATTTTCTAACTTTTGTTTAAATTAAATATGACAGCTTCGTATTATCGTAGCAACCCAATCTAGCTACTGACATTTTGAAATGTGATTGACTGTCATTATTTTCTTTTGAAATTGTTCAAGTTCTTGCTATAGAACAAAATATTGTATTATACACGACGATAAAGTTATTTCTATCCACTCTTGAATCATTAACGTCTCGACTTCGTCTCGACGTTAAACGATTCACTCGTGGATAAAATTTAACTTTATCGTCTTGTATAATAAATTACTATTATTTACAAAAACAATATTTTCCTTTCTCTACTAATAAACGTTCGTAACAACTGACTGTGTGCTGTATTTGTATTGAATAAAACAAGGAGTGTGTCCGTAATTATTAACCGATTTTTGAAATTTAGAAAGTGTTTGCTTAAAAATGTTTACCTTCTTTCAGAATCTGTAATAAAATATATTCCATTAAACAAAATAAGTTGGTAGCACTGTCGCAAAAACAAAGAATGCCGTGGTTTAATATTAAGCATCTGAAACATGAACTTTTATACATAATTTACGATTCCAGAATTTCAAATCCATATTTTAAAGCGTTAACAAAATAAGGGACGTTACCATTCTCTGTAGACACCCGGTATAATACCAAATTTTTACCTATGTAATAATGTAAATTAGACTAAAACCTAAGTAGGTTATGTGAAAACATAAGTTATTGCCTGTTATAATTGGACTGTTACTGTAGGTATAATAAGCAAAATAGGTAGTTGGTAATTTATCTTTTATGAGTTACATAATACACCGAAGAATTTCGACGGTGCACTCTTGATGAAGTTGCATCATATTCGGTTAACATAATAAACCGTTTATTTGAAAATATAGTATATATATTTCCACAACGTCTATACGTAAACGTAGTTTCACCATCGTAAAGGCTACGTTTTATTTATCTATATCATACAATGCTTAAAATACGTAAAAAAATTGCATACATGCAACGTTTAGATGATGAATTGGTAGCATCCGTCGTTTAACATTTATCTTTTATGAGCTACATAATAAACCGTTTATTTTAAAATGTAGTATATATATTTCCACAATGTCTATACACAAAATGTATTTTGCAATCGTAAAAGCAACGTTTTATTTACCTAACCATACAACGCTTAAAATACGTAAATGAATTTTCATACACAAAACGTTTAAATGATCAATTGGTAGCATCCGTTATTTAACATTCATCTTCTATGAGTTACATAATCAACCGTTTATTTGAAAATATAGTATATATGCTTCCACAACATCTATACGCAAAATATATTTCGCAGTCGTAAAGGAAACGACTTATTTACATAACCATACAACGCTTAAAATACGTAAATGAATTTTCATACACAAAACGTTTAAATGATGAATTGATAGCATCCGTTATTTAAGATTCATCTTTTATGAGTTACATAATAAACCGTCTATTTAAAAATATAGCAGATATACTTCCTCAACGTCTATACGTAAACGTAGTTTAGCGATCGTAAGGGCTACGTTCTATTTACATACGCACATACGCTGTACAACGCTAAAAATACGTAAAATAATTTTCATACATGAAACGTTTAAATGATGAATGGGTAGCAACCGTTGTTTAAAAAATGTAAATAATGTACCGTATTTTAAGCAAATATACACTGATATTAAAATTACGTCAATTGAATGTTCTTTTGATATTGACTAAAAGACATCCCAGTTTAAACCATCTTACGCACAAAAATGTATTTACCGGGAAGTTACGTTAGCGACTCATCAGACAGTGACATGGGCGACGTAAACTGCATGGATACTGACTCCGAGTCAGTTGAGGAGTCAGCCATGTCTGTTAGAGAGTAATTTCTGCATTATTATAATTTCTACAGGGCGTTAGGGAAGTCGACGGAAAAATTTCTAGGGGTGAATCCTTGTCCCAAAATATGATGATTTAACTCAACTTACCTATATACAAAGTTGCTTAGTTTAGCCACTAGAGGGCTTTAAAAATTATTAATAATAATAATGGTGAGGCACTAACACCCCATGAAGGAGCTTGGCCTGCAAGGCTGAAGGTCAGAGCTTCCATATTCTCGCTCTCACACCCGGCTGTCGCGTGTCAAATTCATGACACGTGGTGATGTGGTGAGCATCACGCATTAGACAACGGCATTATTACCCATTATTCCTTCGAACGCAGGTCCCCAATTATTTAAAGCGACTAGCTTTTTTAAATGTTTTAACCCCCTGTATAATCACTACCAATTTTTTTCTGGACAGTTACTTTAATTTAGAAGCTATTCACTCTCTTAAAAAAATTTTAGTTGGGTAAACAATTTAGCCACAAAAAAATACTTTTCTAAATCTCTACAAAAGCCTAGTGCTAAGTTAAAATTACTGATTCAGCCTTGTAGGGATTTAGAAAATATTTTTTGTGGCTAAACCGTTAACCCAACTAAATTTTTTTAAGAGAGGAAATAGCTTATAAATCAAAGTAGCTATCCATAAAAAAACATTAGATGGCTAATTAATTCTGACAAAGTTTTTAAACACCCTGTAATTTTTGAAATTAGGGTTTATTCCACAAAAAGCTGAAGTTTACTGGTAAAAACGCATGGCCAAAAAATGAATAAAATTCATCAACGATTTTTCGACTTATTTGAAAAAATTAAAAAAAGCTAATCATCTTTAAAGCTCTCTAGCGGCTAAACTAAGCAACGTTCTATATAGGTAAGTTGAGTTAAATCATCATATTTTGGGCCAAGGATTCACCCCTAGAAATTTTTCAGTCGACTTCCCTAACACCCTGTATATCCACTTTGGCTATGTTTCTATTTTTCTTTAGAAATATTTGATTTTTTTTTGTTATTATAAATTCTATAATTCACTTTACCTACGAAATGTATTATTTTTATTTAAAAATATCTGGTTTTTGTTTTTCCAAACAAATTACTTGTTGTTATTCACTACACTTTAATTCTGAAAAAAAACGCATTTAAATAAAAAACCAGACCGCTTGGTTTTTTTTACAAAAAAAAACAGGTTTTTTTTTTAAAAAACGAACGGTTTTTTTTAGGTTGCATCACTAGTCATAACTGATCTGTACGGTAATAGTCCATTACCGTACATGGCAACCGATTAACTATTGAACAAACCACGGATGTTATGAATCATAACAGCCTTAGATGTTTTAAAATCCTCGCTCTGCAAGCTCGGATTTCAATACAACATATGCGGCAGTTATGATACTCATAACATTCCTAGATATGTTAATAGCTATTCCTACTCTGGTGTAGAAAGTAGTAATACTGACAAATCTTAACTTTTTGTTGAAAAACGAAATTTCTTTCCGAATGCGAAGTCGTCGCGTCGAAGAAAAAATGTACGTAACTCACACGGAAACGTTCGTTCTTTCCGGACTTAATTAGGTTAAACTACTATTGAGTTAACATTTTTAACTGCATTTATTTGTTATCCCTTTACATGAAGCATCTTTAAGAGGCAAATATCTGAAAGAAGATTGACTTTAGCGGTACTGAGCATGATCTCATAATCAAGCTCAATAAAAGGGTTTTTCAAAAATACAAAAATATACAGGGCGTACCACCAAAAATATAGGAAATTATTAAACTTGCAAATTTCAAGCACCCATTGTACACTCCAAAGACAATTCACAAAAAAACATAATTTTGTATTAACGTTTTCTTTCATTCAATTGTTTTGTTACTTTTAGCAGCCACCTGAAATTGGCATAAAATCGTTAAAATCTCCAAAACAGTGAATAAAACACCTATAAATGTTGATATTAAAATGATTAGTATTTCGACGCACAACTTTTATGCCACCTACATAGAGTGTGTTCTATAAAAAAAAAGTTTGGTTTGTCACATTTTTGTAGCTACAATAAACAAAAATAGTTTACTAATGTACTTCACTTTCCTACCAACAGCTTTTATATCAGCTAATTTTATTTAAGCATCATAATTTTAGAAATACATTCCACCCCCGCACCTTGGCCTGACCCTGTATGTATCATAGTACAGCATTTACCTTTGTAGTACACTGGAAATAGAACTAAAGGTGTCATAATAAGGATAAAATGGGGGCAAACTATTTATACTAAGTTCGCAACTTAGTTACCTAACATATCAATCCAGTTACTGATACCTAGGTCGGTCTCTCCCTTTTTGAGTGGGGGAAATACGGCAAAATTGATATATCTTACTATCTCAGAAAGTCTAATAAAACATATGTTTTGTTTTTCTACGATAATTTTTATGCTAATAAAACATGATAAACGACTCAACATTTCTAATCAAATAGTTAATGCATTACTATTTCAAAACATATTCCGGTCTATAAAAAAGAAAGTTTCCTTGCTGTTGAACAATGTTTTATAGATCGAGCGCCTTTTTGAAAATTTTCGACCACATACAAAAGGATATTTTAACGGGTTACTATTATAATTACCGGCGACATCCCTCATGTTAAAGGTGGTAAATTAATAATATTTTTCCGTTGGTAGTTTATTTATGGGTTTCGTTAATGCATATAAAATTGTTTATTAATTACTCCTATTACTGAATGATTTTCTATTAATAAACGATTGTAATATAGGAAATCAAAGCTGCCACGAATGTCAAAACTTTTAAGTGTCATGCTATAAAATTTAATTTTCTCCACTTTAATAAGATACGATCAACGAAACAATAGGATAACCAACATTTGATTTTCAAGTGACTTATAGTTGCATTCATAAATTAGGGACTATTCCATAGTCATGCTAAGGTATGATCTAAAATTAGATTCGTCTAGATGTCTAGAAGACTATGGTATAGTTTCGAATTTATCAATGCAGCTACGTTTATATTTCAACGTCTAACATGACATTTGATTTTTAAGCGACACAGTTGCATTCATAAATTAGGAATTTGTACCTAGCCATACTAGATGGAAATAATTTTTGATGATACTAATAGTTATATGTACTTAAATAAATATTTTCTATTTAAAAATACGTATCACATGCTGTTTCTATATCATTATCATTTTGGCATATATTTTATTATAATTTTTAAAAATTACAAATTGAAGATGTTCATGTACACAACTCAACTAATTTTTAACTTAGAAGACAAAAAATAAAACAAATTGTAGACACTTTCATTTTGTGCAACTTTTATTCCAAATATTTTTTTCTTACACTTCAAACCTAAAGCGATTTAAGTGAGAGTGCGAAAATAAAACTTGACCCTGCATAACTTTGCTATTGCGCATCGTAGAAAGACAAAAATAAAACACTTTAAAGGGAATTTAATATGCTACTAGAGACTAGCCATATTGTTTTAGTACTTACAGGTTCTGAGATAGTTAAAATATGTTAATTTTGCCCCATTTCCAGCCCCCTAAAAGGGAAAGAACTGGCCTAAGTATCGGTAGCTCGTATGATATGCTACATAGATGATCTAGTTGTGAACCTTTTTAACTATATTAAATAATTGACCCCTATTGTATTCCTTTTTAAGGTAACTTTCGATTATTTATTATATGAGTGCTGAGTGATTTTAATTGTCCAATCCCGGTTATCGTATACCATTATCTGTGTATTCATTCCATTCTACCGCCGATTTTTAAATACTTTTTTTATTTAGCTTTGTTGTATTGACCATAAATCAACTACACGATGTGCCACTGCAACAAATGTCAAATTTTGAAAAGGTCTGAAAAGATATAGGCAAGGTGTGCGATTTGCGATAACGTAGCATTTAAATTCCCAGTTTAAATTGATTATTTTGTCAGATTTTATTAACCTTTACAATAATCATTGTGGGATTTATATTATAGGATCATTTTGTATGCACATGAAATTATCAGAAACTATAGCAGAGGCACAATTAAATGACAAAAAAGTGTAGTTGTATAAGCTTGGTTTTTAACAATGTAATTTGTATACAAAGCCTATGGCCTACCAGATGTTTGTTAATATTTTTTATTGTATTCTATTATGTTACTATGATAATAACTCCTTAGCAACGAGTTGTGTTAAGTACATTTAACAGCACTGGTGTTGTTAAGAAAAATAACATACCGATACTTTATTAGCATTTAATCACATGTTGGCAGTACTGACGTGTATTGTTAGTGACAATGTCAGTCTATGTCAAATACGATGTTAGTAGGTTAGGTTTTGTTTGTCATTTGACACAGACCGACGCAAAACTTAACCTGCTAATCTAGAATTTAACATAACCCGACAGTGCTACCAACAATACAGTATTAGGTGATACCACTAAAGGTGGGCGATATTAAAATTTACATATCGCTATTCGATATCAGAATTATATCGATATTTATCGATATTTATCAATATATCGAAAAATATCTTTAAAATACCGATATATCGATAAATATCGATATTTGATATATCGGTATATCGACATGTCGATATCTGATATTTCCATATATCGATTTGGAAATAATATCGATATTTATTGATATATCGCCCAGCCCTACTGCAGAGTGGTATATTATGTAGAATTCCCCGATGTGAAAAAAGTGTAGCATAAACAAAAAAACGCCCGAAAAGGATTTATCCACGCAAATTAAATCTACAGACTTGCAAAATATTTTTAAATTTAGGGACTTTACAAGAAGTCCTTATTTAAAAGTTGCAAAATGCAATACGTGCTATTCGGAGTACGGACTTACGGAGTACGAATATACTTTATATCGTTGTCAATGTTATTATATTGTATTGCATTATTTTAAGATAATAAATTGTACTTATTAAAATATTTGAACGCGTTGGCCAGCCTACGTCTGGCCCTGCCAGCGTAAAGAAACGGTTAACAATAAAAATGCTTGCTTAAGCCGGCAGCCAGCCTAAGTCCGGCCCAGTATGCGGGCTCTTCATGCTGCGCGCGCCACTTGCTTTCGGTCGGTCGGCCGGCGACCGACATCAGCTCTTACAATATAAGATGTGTTAAAAAATGTGAATAATTAAAGCATATTTCTATCTTGCTAATTATATGTGTTACTAAAGTAAAGCATTAACAAATATTAGGTATTTATTTTACTGTAACATGAGATGTGTATGTATGTACAACTGTACACCACAATCAATGCGTAATTATAACTTTAGTCTCTTTTTTTTTTATAATAGTTTAATCAGCTCAGCATTGATTTTGCTATACATGATTTGGTTGTGAGTCTTAATTATTAACTTATACTAACATAGTGAGGGTTAGGTTCCTCATATATTACATTGTACATTTATTCGATTTATTACATATAATTTTGCTTGTTAATGAAAGTGATGTATTTATTGTAATAAGTCCTGTGGGAGTCTTCTTTTTAGTCTTTGATGTTTACCTTTTTGACCAAGGTTATACGTCACTGCACTGTCGCATTCACTTATATTATTAAAGAATGTGTTGCACTGTTTATTTATGTGATCGAGTAGTGGCAATAAATTTAGTTCTTTGTGAATTTGGTCATTCCGCACAAACCACGGCGCATTCACTGAAATTCGAGCTACTTTGTTTTGTAGAACTTGTAATTTTCTGTGGTGTGTGTTAGATGCATTTCTCCATACAGGGCACGCATATGTTAAGATAGGTCTTAGTATTGTTTTATATATGAGCATAATGCACTCAACACGCAAATGAGTTTTTCGATTTATTAGCGGGTATAGGATACTCAGCCTGGCATAGCACTCACTTAGTTTTTTGTTCACATGGATGCCCCATCCTAGTCTGGTGTCTAGGTAGACGCCTAAATATTTAATTGCTGAATCCTTGTTGTTCCACTCAATCTTATTTTGGTTTAATTTTATGATTGGTAAGTTCTTTATTTGTTTTAAGGTAAATATTTTTGCCTGTGTCTTTGTTACATTGATTTTAATTTTCCAGTTGTCATACCAGTTGTACATTTCATCTAGGGCACTTTGTAGATGGTTCACTGCTACTTGGAGGTTTTCACTTTGTGTTAAGATAGCAGTGTCATCCGCGAACATAGCCAAGGTAGTATTGTCAGTTGTTTGCAAGTCGTGCATGTAAATGTTGAACAAGAGAGGTCCCAATATACTACCTTGAGGTACTCCCGCCAATATTGGTCTTTTATTTGATACGATAGTATTCACTCTCACCGAAAAAGTTCTGTCTTTTAAGAAGGACGTAATTATGTTAATCAGGTAGTCTGGGAATCCCAGTTTTATTATTTTGTACCTTAGTCCTAGATGCCAGACTTTGTCAAAGGCATTTTGTAGGTCGATAAATGCTGCTACAGTATATTTCTTATTCTCAAAGCCTGTCTCTATTAATTCGGTAATTCTCATTAACTGGTGTGTTGTCGAGTGCTTTTTCTTAAATCCCATTTGATGATGAGGTATGATAGTACGTTCATTCACTATCTTTTGAATCCTCTCATGCATAACTTTTTCTAATAGTTTAGAGAGTGTTGAAAGTAAACTTATGGGCCTGTAACTTTCCGGACTGTGTTTTTCTTTACCGCTTTTATGGAATGGTAGTATGTGAGAGTGTTTCCATTCTCTAGGAAAGTATCCTATTCGTAGGCAGGCGTTAAATATATTTGTTAGGATGGCCAATGACTTTTTGGTAAGCTGTTTTAATATACTATTTGTAATTTGATCTGGACCTGGAGATTTTTTGTTGGGTAGTTTTGAAATAAATTTCTGAATTTCTGCTGGTGAAGTTGGTTCCATCTCTATGGGGTGCTGACTATTGAAGCTATTGTTTATTTCAATTACTTCCTGTTGCTGATTTTGTACGGTGTTTGCGTCATTGGGTGTAAATACTTTTTCGAAGTGCGACGCTAGAAGATTGGCTTTGTCTTCGTCTGTTGGATATGTGTTGCCATTGGCTGTTAGTGGGGGAATGATATTAGGTTGCCTTAATAATTTTTTGGTAGCCTGCCACATAGTTGCGTCCCTTGGCTGGAGTTCTTCAATGTATTTGTTATATAAATGATATCTGTAGTTGTCCAATTTTATCCTGACTTGGTGGGTGAGCTGATTATATAGCGTTTTAAGGTGTGGTCGTCTGGTTCGTTGCCATTCACGTCTGGTTCTGTTCTTTAGTTTAATTAAGTTTGATATTTCGATTGGAGTATGGATACCGTTCCGTTTTTTCTGCTTCCAAGGTGTTAGTGCTGGTTGTACACTTATTTTCACTGCTTGGGTATATTGATTGACTGCCTCATCAATATCGCTAGTGGAATGAATTGGTCCGAAGTTTTTGATATTTTTGTCAAGCTCTCGTTGAAACATACTCCAGTCCATTTTGCCTTCAATTAATTTTGGTAATACGGGTGTTTGCAGTGGTTCGCTATAGAATGAGAGTGTTACCGGTAGGTGATCTGAATCAAGTTCATTCAAAACAGTTTGGTAGATAGGTTTTTGAAAGTTTTTAAGTAAAACGACATCCAGGATATCCGGTTTATAATCTGGTCTATAGGGGTAGTAGGTATATTCGTTAGGAGCTGATATTTGTATGTTATGATTCGTCAGTATTTGGTTTAGTCTGGCTCCATTCGGGTTATCAGCTCTACATCCCCAGAATTTCTGTTTGCAATTTAGATCTCCAATTAGCAATGTTGGTTTATTTATGCGGAAAATTTTAGAAATGTCTTCTTCTAGGATTCGTTTATTGGGTTGTTTATAAGCTGCGTAAAGTAAGATTTCAGTTTTATTTTCTAATAACAGGTTAATAGCTGCTGTTTCTAGGTTTTCAAGGTTTAGATCCGGTAACTGGTAGTGAGCTAATTTTTGTTTGATTGCAATTGCCACTCCTCCCGATGCTGTCTGCGTTTCTCTATCTTTCCTATATACATTATACCCTGGTAACTTGAAGGTTTCTGTATTTATAAGATGTGTCTCGGTGATGCAAGCCACGTCAACGTTATGTCTAAACAAGAACTCGATAAATGTACTGCGCTGTCTCTTTATGCCATCAGCATTCCAATTTAGGACTGTTATATTACTAATTGTGAGTTTTTTATTTGGATCCATATGAGGAAAGTAATGGTATTAGTGTTGTTAGGTAGGGCATAATTTTATCCAGGTGTGGTATTAATAGCTCAATTACTTTTGATACAATAGTGGTTAGTAGGTCCCGTTCTTCATGTTTGGTTTCGTGAGTTCTGTCAGGTTTAGTTGGTAATTTGGGAAAAGATCTATTGTAGTCTTGTTGTTCATGGGAATTCAATTGTTGAATATGTTGACTGTCAGCTATTTTTGTTGTGGCTGGTGAAATCCACGCTCGTGCTCTAGTTTGACTTAGATTTGGGGAGTTGTATTGACGACTAACTTTCTGATAATAATTGCATCCTTTAAAGTTCGCGGGATGTAGTTCTTTGCAATTCACGCATTGAGGAGGATCGGTAGGTCTTTTTGGGCATTTATTATACTCATGATTATTTGTGCACTTGACGCATCGTGGCTCCATTTGGCAATAATTCCGTGTATGTCCGTACAGTTGACATTTCTTACATTGGGGCATTTCTTTTGATTTTCTTCTTACTTCCACTTCAATGATGCTATAATGAATTTTCTTTAAGTTTATAATTTCTTTTGCCGTTGCGGAGTCTTCCAGGTCCACAGCGCATAGCGGTATGGGCTTTCTGTCCTTGTTATAAAGACGAGTAACTTTCGTTACAGGGTATTTCAGGTTTATTAATTCTTCTAATACTTCGTTATCAGTGATTGACACCGGAAGGTTTCGGATAATAACTGAAAATTTGTTCTTTTCAGGGTCTTTAAATGTATGGTAATTTAATTTGTTGTCATTATAAAGTTTGGTGATTTTTCTATAATCCTCAATAGTGCTTAGATTAATTCTGAGTTTATCACCTTTTTGTGCTGTCTCAAATTCTCCTTTAACGTTTTCCTTAAGGTCTTTTATAATTTCTTGGTGTTTTATATGTGAAGCGTAGTGGAGAAATATCGGTGGAATTTTTATTTTAGTTTCTTGCGATGAGATAGACGAAGTATTTTGTTCGTCGATATTCATTTGCTCAACAGCTGCAGCGTGTTTACCTTCCTGAATTATGTTTGAAGCACTCTGAATGTTGTCGTTTGATAAGTAATATTTGTTAGCTGCGATTAGTGTAGCGGGCTCGAAGTAATACTTTTTATTTAGTGTGACGGGGGGCGAAAGATCGTTATTATTTCTCTTACCCATTTTGTTGTGATAAAGAACCCCCCCGCGGGGGTTTGTTTGTTGTGCTGAGATATTCACGGATTGCAGTTAACTAGAGTTTATTTTGAACTGATAATATTTTTACTAATATGTGATAACGCGTCTGGTTGCACTGATATCGCTCGCTCGCCACTAGAACGTCCGTTCACTGTCAGTGTTCGCACGCGAATCCAACTTTAGTCTCTGAATAGCCAAATTCAGTTTAGATGAATAGTGGCAACGCAAAAAATTAGGTTCGAAAATGGTTATACAGCACTCGAATGTTTTAAAGATTACATAATAATTAAGAGAAACGTCGTTTTTAGTGCACCCATATTCATATCGATTTTTGAAAAGACAATTTATGAATGTAAAATCTTGTTCTGCGTGGTTACAATAGGTCAATATGTAAAATAACATAGTAGATCATTTTAGATCATGAAGTATTATTATTAGGATGATTAAAACAAATTGAATTTATGGCATTTCAAATTAAGCGAATGCTGTACATGCGCAGATACAAGGTATTCGGTATACAAACAAAAAGTTGTCGTAAACCAATCTGCACATTTACACGGTTACCAGTTTCTGACAACAGTTGGATTAGACTAGTGGAAACTACTAATTTGTCAGCTATTCCATAAATCTCGATATATATGTATTTATCGTTAATATGGAGATATCGACAATTAATGTCGATATCAATAATTATGGGGATAACGATAAACAACGATATACGATAAACAACGATATTCGATAAATATCGATATCAGATATTTCCATATTCGATACATATGGATATTCGATATTTCGATATAACGATATTCGATAATTATCGATATATCGATATTCGATAAGTATTGATATTCGATATTTCGATATTCGATATTCGATATATCGATATCCGATATTTCCATATATCGATATATCGACATGAAAATAATATCGATATTTATCGATTATCGCCCAGCCCTAGATACCACCACAGCCATAGCAGATATGTCTCGCTGTTGTATCATTAATAACAATTTTTCCTATTTTTTTTGACAAAGAATAGTATTTTAGGATAAAATAAACCGTGTTACGATATACGTACAATTGTCCACAGAACTAATGTCACCCCGAACGTCAGCTTGGCTATCTCGATAGGCAACACATTTAACGTCACTTGACCCAATGTTTTTTCGATGCCGAAAAGCGATTAGGCAGAGAGAAAGTAGACATTTTAGAAGCAAATCCTTCCGTTTAACATTTCGGTGGTGAATCACAGGGGGTTACAGTTTATTTGTATTAAGCAGGTTTTATTTCATCGCTGTTGTTAATATTATTTGTTATTTGTATGACGTAGAAACAAGACATGAAGTAATTCTGGTTGAATATAAACTTTAACAGATATCGATTAATGAAATTGTTAAAGAGTTTAAAGATTTTCGTTTATTGTTAAACGTTTTAAGTGATTAAAATTAAAATAGATTTTTCTACCGCTAAAGGCACAACATTGGAAACCTAGATTTGACAAACAAATATTTATCTTGTTTTCACAATTTGAAACACAATTTAGTAGAATCTGAAAAATAAGAAATAATTTAAATTGTTCTACTTGAGGAACGTGAAAATTTTTGCGAAACTGAAAGATTAATTAAAAGGTTTTAAAATTTAAACATATACAGTGGAACTTCTATATACGAAGTCGCTAAATTCAAGAAAAACTCATTAAAAGGAATTTCGTAAAACAGAAAATCATTTAAAATAGCATAATAAATGACACTCCGGAAACGTCGTGTGATAATAGTAGGTATATTACACAAGTTTAGAAAGGTGGAGTTTTACTAAACGAATATAGCTTCATTGGGTACGAGCGAGCGAAACGAGCGATTAACCCTAAAAGCTATATAAGTTTAGTAAAACTGTGTGTGTACACTATTTTTTCGCATTTTGTATTAATATTTATTAACAAACATTTATATAAAAGCATTAAACCACATGTTCATTAAAAAGGTCCATAAAGGGTGGCTGTGGAAATTCAAATGTATGAATAATATGTTGGTGACACTGTCTATGTCAAATTCGAGGTTATCAGGTTAGGTTTTCCGTCAGTTTTGACAGAGACTGACGCAAAACCTAACCTGCTAACCTCAAATTTGACAGTGACATTACTATATAGTAAAGTGACACTTCTATGCACCAAAATGCCACTGTATTAAACGATTTTTTGCACTACTAGTCTGAACTCACCGTTATTGGCCTATCTTTAGGTCGTGAAGTTGATTTTCTCCACCAAGGGAGAGAAAGTAAAATAAACAATTTTCACCGTGGTAACTAATAAATTGCCAAGTTACCAAATATGACTATTTTAAATTTGACGTTTTAAAGAGCTGTATTGTCAGGTTGAAAGTTAAAATATTTTCGAAATTTGTTGGAAATTTAGGTATTAAGCCGTTTGGTAGTGCAAAAAATAGTATATACACCACGGTAGCGAATCGTCTTATAACCTTCGCGCTTTAGATACTTCTCGCCGCGATCAGTATCTAATATACGCTCAGGTATAATACTGCGCTTCGCTACCTTGATGTATAATACACTATTGAATTTAGTAAAGTTCCACATTATTACACAAAATGCGAAAAACACCCACTGTCGAGTCCGATAAAACATATCATAATAGACCACTGCCGAAAATGACATCATTCAGAGAACAACTGCAACTGGTTGTTTTCCAAACAGCATTTTATCTAAGTGAGCCATTTATTCTATATTTTTACGTGACTAGTCTTTAAAATTGATTTCATTTAATTTGATCAAAAATTTGTTCATATTTAACTTACAATAAATGGAATTTAATTCGTAAAATAGAGCAAAAATCAAATGGTAAATTATTCGAACGGCAGAATACCTGTAAAAAATCGTTAAACACAGAATTTCGTAAAACTGAAGTTCCTTAAGAAGTTTCAATGTATGTAGAAATGCAGGAAGTTAAAAGTTACTCAAAAACCTGGTGTAATACACGCACACAACTTCCTTTTACAGTGATCTTATAATTAGGTAAGAATTTGATTTTTAATTTTTAAGCATTTGTCAATAATTACAAATTCTACAGAAACCGTACAAAATAGAGCGTTAGTTGAAGAGACAAATTTTCCCTAAACTTTTAAGCAGAATTCAAAAATGTAATAACATATCGGGTGTTCCATTTAAAATAGGAATAAATAAAAAAGAAAAAAACAAAAGAAACCCATTTTTAGTGGTATTCAACTATCTCACATCAATACACATTAAAAATGTAATAAAAATGCATACTTCCGGTTATGCGATTTGCTTCAAAAGCTTGCTGTCGCATCTAGGTAGTACACAAAAACTTATATATGAAGTTTCAACATCATACCTCTTTTTGTAACGTTAAAAATCACTCTTGGACCTTTAGCTACTTTTTACTTCCCTCGTCTGAAAGACGAAGGAAGTATTGTAATCGCGAAAATATCACCTTCCGAGATTTTTTCAGATCTTCACGTTTGAGGAAAAAGAGGTTTTCTCAATTCCGTCAATCTGTCTGTCTGTCTGTATGTCTGTCTATCTGTCTGTCTGTTAGCAGTATAGCTCAAAAACTATTTGTCGGAGGAAGACGATATTTTGCATACATATTATATATCTACCTCGCATGAAACCGGTACAATTTCATACAAATATATACAGGGTGAGCACCTTAAAAAAATAAAGTTTTGTTTATTTTTGTGTTAATTTTGAAATAAAAGGAAGTAATAACTTTCACATAGGTCAGGCTTTACATTTGCCGAAAATAAGACTCAGCCGATAAAGGATAATGTCACAAAAGAGTAAAAATGTTTCAACCATAACACCGCGACGTTCAACAGAGGCGAGCGCCGGACGTATCTGGAAGAGACTCGGTTGCGCAATTGGAATTTCGCTGCAGTTAGATCCGCTGCGGATATGAAGTTAACATCGAGCGAACTGCAGAGCTGCAGATGTGGCGGATTCAAACCCCAGCGGGATACATTTTTTTTAAATTTGAAAATGTATTTCATTTATTAGAAACGTGAAGATAGTTTTACTCCTAACTTAATTTGATTTTTAAATTATTTAGTGTCACAATTTCGACGAGGGAAGTTTTGAGTAAAGCCCTTTACAGATTTTTTTAAATTGTTTTTCGCATTCCTGAGGTAGAACAACTTAAATTATTTTTGCAGTTTTCAGTAAATTGTGAAAATAAGATAAATAGTTGTTTGTCAAATCCAAGTTTCCGATGTTGAGCTTTTAGCGGTAGAAAAATCTATTTTGACTTTAATTTTTAATAGCATAATAAATTAAATTGTTAGCTATAATTTACCAAGGGCAGTGATAATTACCGCAATAATTTTGACAAATAACTACCCGAAAGTGCGTTGCCTAGAAATAACCGGAGGCAAAGCCGGCTTAACGGTAACGCACTTGAGGGATATTATTTGTCAAAACTATAAGGATTTATCACTGGCTGCGACGAATTCGGGAAAATAAGTTCTTAAATAAATTAATAATTTTTATAAAAGCGAGAAGCCATTTTTCTGACAAATTAATTCGACACTTCATTATAATAATATGTTTATTTTATTTTATTTAGGTACTCAGCCAACAGCGCATAAAGCACCAGCCTCGACACCGCAAGGTAAATGAGGTTACAGATAATACATACATACTCAGCCAACAGCCTTTAGGCCAATTATAGGCGTCGCACTGTAAGTCTATGTCAAATTCGAGGTTAGCAGGTTAGGTTTTACGTCAGTTTTGACACAGAGTGACGCAAAACCTAACCTGCTAACCTCGAATTTGACTTAGATTTACAGTGGCATCAACTTGTCATAGGATACTACTGAATTTTAATTAGGTAGTTTCCATGCTGATTGAGAATCACCCTAGGGTTGTTTTCACTTCAAGTGTGATCTGATTTGTCAAACTGACTCACGTGATTAAAAATAATCAAATTTGATTGGTCTGCAATATATGTAAGAACTTATCCTTTGAATTAAACTTCGGATAGATGGTAGCGATGGTGGTTCCTTAATTACTTAAAACGTTTAACAATAACCGAAAATGTTTAAACTCTTCAACAATTTCATAAATCAATATCTGTTATAAGATTATATTCAACCAGAATTACTTCATGCCTTGCTTCTCCATGATACAAATAACAAATAATATTAACAACAGCAGTGAAATAAAACCTGCTTAATACAAATAAACTGTAACCCCGTGTGATTCACCACCGAAATATTAAACGGAAGGATTTGCTTCTAAAATGTCTACTTTCTCTCTGCTTAATTGCTTTTCGACGTCACGCTTTGTGTATATTACCATGCAAGAAACATTGGGTCCAGTGACGTTAAATGTGTTGCCTATCCAGAAAGCCAAGCTGACGTTCGGGGTGACATTAGTTCTGTGGACAATTGTACGTTATCTGCTTTTTACATTACTCGAGAATTTTAAAGAACTCGTTCCTAACGTTGCTGTTCATTCAAACTATTCTCTCGTAATGTAAAAAGCTTGATAACGTTACTTGCATCGTAAATATCTATTAATTTGTGTAATTAATTTATTACTCAACTTACAAACAAGGGGAAGGGTGAAAAGCTACTTGAATTAGTTTTCTATTTAATTCATTATTTAAGAGTGACGATATAAAGTATTTTTTCAATGACACGCATACCTAGTTATCCATTACACGGTTACATCTGATTTTTTGTTGTAGTGATAAGTCTTAAAAAAGCAAGCGTGGTGAAGTCAATATTTTCAGTGAACTAGATAAATGCAAACTAAAATCAACTCAGCAGCATAGGTGCATTTTATTCAGTTTTGACAATTTAAATTGACATTAACTCCATAACAACCTTCATAAACAGTCTATGATTCGCAAGTGAAATAATAGTATATTATATCATGAGGGAATAAAGTGCATCATTAAATCCCGCGAGTGAATAATATTTCCTGAGGGCCCGTAGGGCCCGAGGGAAATAATCACTCAACGGATTTACGCACTTTAGTCCCGTGTGATATACACCATTTTTGGCACTTTTGGGAAAATTATAATCAAGCATTTAAAAAATTTGGAATCTGTCAGTTTGGAAACTGACAATTACAATTTTACAGCAGGCCCTAGATAGCCCGAATTAGCTGGCAGTACTGAAGTGTATTGTCAGTCTATGTCAAATTCGAGATTTGCAGGTTAAGTTTTGCGTCAGTGTGTGTCAAATGACAAACAAAACCTAACCTATTAATCTCGTGTGTACATACATTTACCATAGTTACGGTAAAAGTTTTACTTTAGTCCCTCCCTAGGGACTAAAGTAATTACTTAAGTCCCTAGAGAGTAAATTAGCTACTTTAATCCCTGAAATAAATGACTGAAGTGCCAAATTTAGTCCCGAAAGTACAAAAAAGGAAGAACCACATATTTTTATTATTTCCACAAATATTTACATTACATTATTTCCCTTTGTAGTGTGTAATATATAATTGCTAAAATTTATATCTTGATTAGATTTTTTTACTTCAAATTTCGTCAAAATTGAATAAAAATATTACGCCACATGAATTAGACATTTATTTACTCAAAGATAAGATCTCACTCGCACTACGTGTTTGTGAGCTTAACATCTTTTTGTAAATAAACGTATGTGTAATTCACTCGGTGTATAATATTTATTATTACAGTTTCAAGCCCCACAATTGTGAAATCAGAAGATCGCTTTTCAGTTTTAATTTTCTTCTGCTTTTTTCGTTTTCCGTATTTGTTATTTCTAGTTTTGGGTAGTGGCTGGATCTTTGTTTTTTCAACTTGGTTTTATCTTTTGTTTGAAGAGCTCAAGTGTTGAAATCATTATTTTAACGGCGTTTGTTATCTCTTGAAATTAAGCATCTTATGGGGCTTGATTTGTTTATTCTGTTCAAACACGCATATCTAAAAACTTTTGAAGTTATAGATATGAAGCAAGATATCAAAAGAAAGCGCATTAAAAGGACTTTTCAAAAATACGAAAATATTGGCGTGCTCCAAATAAATGGTAATTCAATTTGCAAATGTTGAGCAACCTGTATAGCATTAATACCCAGATCCACCATTTTACACTCGAAAAGTAGATCACAAAAAACATAATTTGTTGGTACAGTTTTACTTCATTCAATTGCTTTTCGTTGCTTACAGCAGCCGCCTGAAGTTCAGCTGGTTTTTTTTTCATAAAATCGTTAATATCTCAAAAACAATTGACGTTAGCCCCGTTTATCAAAATAATTACTATTTCAATGATAAACTTTTAAGCTATCCAAATATAAGACATTCCATTAAAAAAAAAGTAAGTTTGATTCGCCACTGTTTTAAGTCATCCTGTATAATCAAAACTATCTTAGTAACGTGCACCACCTTCGTAGCTACAACTTTAATATACACAATCTAGTTTTAGAAATTTCTTCTACCCCCGCGTCGTTGCAGGCCTTGTATGTAATTTAATCTTAGATTTAGAATTAGAATTTCTTGTATCGATTTTGTGATGTGGTTATGGAGGAAAAATAAAAAACCTCTATAGATGGAAAAATACTGTGGGGTCCGAGCTGCCTCTCCACGGCCCTCCAGTAGCCTAAGCACGCCTCAAACTGTAATCGACAAAGCCAAACGAAAGTATGTTCATCACAACACACATGGGAGAATTTTGAGGCAAAAATGCTACATACTGGGCGTCAGAAACATTTAAAACGCAGCAACCGGATTCAACAATATACAAGTTCCCCACATAATAATCCTAAAAAATTACCTGTATATTGAAGTTCGAATTGCAGCCGTCGTCTAATTTATAATTAATTGCTGGTAAAACGAACACGGAACACCACTTGGTCACGCGTGCTTACTTCAACGATCTGAACTGAAGAAGTGAAGACTACAGAAAACAGATAACAGAACTAACAGAAGTACGCGATAACCGATATACCGATAACCAAATATTAAATGTAGGCCGGGCACACATGTTATAACCATTCAGGGACTTCCCCTGTTGGATGATGTCAGCAGTGTTGCCAGATGCTCGCCAGGCTTTCTTCGAAGCGAGCACTCAATTTCTTCATAATCCTTCAACCATGATGATAGTGATGATAGTGTATTATTATTACTATTATATTAGTTCAGGGAAAAACATATTCATATACCTATCTCTTAATGCATAAATATCTATTACATATACAGTGTGGTCCATTAAGTGTGCAACAAATGGGACATTTTTTTATTAGTTGTAAAACTGAAATTTAAATACCGCCAAAAGTTAGTGCATGTTCGATAACCATATCAGATGCCCTTAGAATGGCTTCAAGTCAAACAATATACACGGCAGGACAAAAAATATGTAATTCGTTCAAGAATAAAGTTACCTTATTTCAAAAAATATAGCAAAATTTTATTGAGAAAAGTTGTTTAGAATCAAAAGTTATGCTCAAATACAAAGTCACGGCCTCCTATTCGAATTTTAATTCTTTTTTTGTAAAATTTTGTATTATCCCCGTATGATACATATTTTTATTATTCTGATTTTATTAAGAGTTTTTCATATGTAAATTATTATTAGTAAAGCATTTGCCTTGTTAAAAAGAATATTTGCGAAATTCTAAAGTTCTGTTAAATATCGTTGCAACAAACATGAAGTGGACGCTTACCTAAAAAAATATAAATCCAAGTAAATTTTACAAAATCCTCTCCAAGTTGCTAAAAGTTATTTAAAAGGGATGTGGTTGTGGCTGCTTTATATACATATAAAATCAAAATAATAAAAATATGTATCATACGGGGGTAATACAAAATTTTCCAAAAAAGAATCAAAATTCGAATAGGAGGCCGTGACTTTGTATTTGAGCATAACTTTTAATTCTAAACAACTTTTCTCAATAAAATTTTTCTATATTTTTTGAAATAACTTGTCTATTTTAAGAGTACGTCGCAATTTAATTTGCGCATTCTTAAGACACTTTTTAATAGGAATCGAGTGGTGTCTTCAGATTTTTGAAAACACTTTCCATAGTTAAGCTACAACGACCAACTTCATTTTCTCTTATGGGACCTATAGTTGGCCATGATGCCTTTGAAAAAAGATTTTTTTCCCTTTTCAAAAATGGAGAATTTGTTATGCCTATTACAAAAACTAACGGCGAACAAATAAAAAAACCTGCTTTTACTTTGACAAGTGAGAACAAAAAAAAATCTCAGCCATTGATTGTTTATAGCTGACAGTTTATTTTGTTTGTAATTTACCTGTTAAGAAAATAAATAATGCAGTACAACCTAAATTACTGTTAAAATTTTAAATTAACTGGTAGTTTACTATTACATATTTTATGTCTTGGAGCTGCTTAGTGACATATGAACTGTTGTGTTTTTTACATTGTGTGTCACAAAATTTCGACCAGTATCCAGAAATGAAGACTGCAACCTCATGTATCTACTTACAGAAATTTAAGTGTAGATTTAATAGATCACATTTACTAAACCGTATAAAAATCTGCAGGGTTGATTTAGGACCGGTTCTAGAAACGATTGTTGTAACAAAAGAAACTATGACAATTATACCTCGGATAGCTTTTTACTTCCTTTTACAATAAAGGAAGTATTGGATTCATCCCAAAAATTCGAAATTGAGTTTTCAACAGATCTTCACGTTTTAGAGTCGCCTGAACCCAAAAAACATATTTTGTTTCATTGGTCTGTCTGTCTGTGTGTCTGTCTATCTGTGAACAGAATATCTCAAAAACTAAAAGAGGTATGGCGTTGAAACTTCATATATAAGTTTTGTGTACTATGTAGATGCGACAGCGAAGAAAATCGCATAACCGGAAGTAGGTGTTTACTCTTGTGATTTTTCAGTTTTTTTCGATTTTTTCAAAAACGGCTCTAACGATTTTTTTCAAACTGATTTTTTTACTACATTTTGAATGTGTATTGATATGAGGTAGGTAATTTTCCAGTTGAATACTTCTAAAATGGGTTTCTTTTGTTTTTTTTTCTATTTTTTTATTAACTCCTATTTTAAATAAAACACCCGGTATATTATCACATTTTTGAATTCAGCTTAAAATTCTAGAGAAAATGTGTCTCTTCAACTAACGCTCTATTTTGTACCGTTTTTGCAGAATTTGTAATTTTTGAAAATTTTTGACAAATGCTTAAAACTTTAAAATCAAATTTTTGCTAATTATAAGATCACTGTAAAAGGAAGTTGTGTGAGTGTATCACACCAGATTTTTTAGGTATATACTGGCATTGTAGAACCGGCTCTTAATAAGCTAAATTTGTTTTGGCCTACAGAAAAACTATATGTGCGCATACCTGCATCAAGTACGTTTTGGATTTAATGTCTGGTGTGGCATACTGGGGCCACAATTGGTCCTATAATAATTATAGTGTTTCATTAACAATTATTGTTAATGAAACACTAACGCCTGACCTTTGTCTGCATTTATTAACAAAAAACGTTGAAGACTTGCTGTATGTATTACCTTTAGCAGAGACTCATAGCTATAAACTAAATTGACAACAGACTGGAAGAAGAACAGGCAGCTTTTAGGGCAGGAAAACAAACACATGATAATACATATAACATTTTAAGAAGTATAATAGAAAAGAAAGAAGAAATAGGAGAAGAAATATTCGTTACATTCATTGACCTAAAAGCAGCCTTCGACTCAATACAGAGCAATATAATATGGGATTGAGATAGAGAAATATACATTAAAGAAGAAACACTAGAAAATGTAACTGCATACGAATATTTTGGAAGTGCAATAAGAGAAGGTAAGAATATATATATGGGGATAACAGGATAAATAAAAGTGTAAAAAATCTATTACGCGTTAAATAGGACAATTTTCGGAAAACGAGAAATACACTAGAAAACTAAAATAAGAGTGTACAACACAGTGGTAATACCAGTTCTTATATACGCGAGTGAAACGTGGTCATCACAAGATAAACAAGAGGTGAAAATTAATGCGGCAGAAATGAAATTTCTCAGAAGTATAGCGGGAAAAACGATGGATAGAAAACGGATGAATCAGAGTAGATTGGTGAAGAAGATAGTAGAAATGGGCAGAGTAGGAAGACCTAGATAGATATGGATGCAAAGAATGGAAGAAATAGGAAAAAGAAGAGGGAATACGAAAGCAGCACTGGACCGGACGGGATGGAAAAAATGGGTTATCAAACCAGAAGAAATTTAATGCGACACCCTTAAGGGTATAAAGAGTATGGAAGAAGAAGAAGACTTTACATGAACTTAATTAAAATTTTCTTCAATTACAGAATTACTGAAACTGGATAAAAAGTACTAAAGTTCTATTTTCTGTTTGGCTTAAATAGGTATAGCAACTGAGTCCCAGAAAGTTTACCGAAAACACTTTACCGACGGAAAGTTGACCGAAAGGAAAGTTTACCGAAACACAATTATTGACCGAAAGGAAATTTGACCGAAACTATAAAATCTATACCGAGTGGTGATCAAGTTCCGCACAAAATTCATAACTGCGTTAGTCAATATTTTTTCAAAAAATTCTTGAAAAGGTCAATTTTGTTTTTTATAAAGGCAGTTTTGTCAATAAAAAGTATTTTTTTCTGCTGAATAGCTTTTCCGGAAGTGACGTCAACTATTTTTTCATTGGCAATCCAATTTTTATTTCACATTTTGTAAGACTGTTTTATTGGCTAAATGAAACTGAAAATGTTGTAATTTTTGCAAAAATTTCTGTAAGAAAAGTGCACAAAACATAGACAAACCAAAATTTCCATTTATACTTGACACAGATTTTATTTCTAACAATGTTTTTGTGATGAGATTTGTTTTTCTATTTATATAATTGTATGCATACTTTTATGAAATATAACTAAATAAATAAAATTAAATAAAAACTGTATCACATTCATGCGCATTTTTTGTGAAAATTGTGGCATAAAATTATAACATTTTTATAATTTCCATTTAGCATATAAAAAGTTGTTTCAAAATATGTTCAAACCAATAGGGGTTGCTATTTGAAAAAAAGTTGGTATCACTTCCGGAAAAAGTTTAAGTTAAAATAAATAAACTTTCATGGGAAAAACTGCCTTTTTAAAAAATAAAATTGACCTGTTCCAGGATTTTTTGAAAATATGTCGATTAACAAAGTTATGAATTTTGTGCGGAACTTTATCACCACTCGGTATATACATGGAGCGTGACACTGATTTTACAATTACTACTATTTCAAGTGCTTTTTATTTTACACGATGATACCCTTAAAATAAAAAATGTATTCCTTTGTTCTATTTTTAGGCGACCATATACAATTATTGTAGCGACATTTTTCATTTATTCTAAATCTGCATAGTATAATTAACACAGGTATCTTAATTTATTTTAGCTACTCCAGTGGCATAAGTAACGCATTACGTCACTCATTTGACACTATTTCAGTTAGGTAATGAAGCTCATTACACCACTCAGTTATGTAATGGTTTCACTACGCTACTGAGTTGTGTAATGACTTCATTGCGTAACTGAAATAGTGTCAAATGAATGGCATAAGGACATTTGCCTACTAAAATATTTTTGAAAATGACAGATCTGACATTTCTCTTAATGCACTTTTCTCAATTTTAGGCAGTCGTAGATAAAATTTTGTACAAAGATGTGTGATAATGCATCATTAATATACTTGTGTGCTTACATACAAAGATAATATTAGATTTAATAACAATATAAGAGACATAACTTTATTTTTCGTTTAGTATTTATTAAGCCGTGGTCTGCAAATATTAGTTCTACCATGTACAGGGTGTTCAAAATTTATTTTCAAATTTTGTGAACTACAAACTTATTTTTCTCAACTTTCCTTTACACTTTACTTCACATTAGCTCTGTCGAATTTTGGAATAAAATCAATTACTTTATTTTCCTCGGTCGAAAACAGACATCAATTCTGTTTTTAATTAAAATTAATTTGACGTACCTCAATGCCAAAAGATTTTGTTCAAATAAAATGTGATTATTCTTGTTAAGAACGTTAATATTTTTTTCGTAACCAGCCTAAACATTTTCCTGTCTGCTTATTTTCCTGATGTTCTTATTGACTAGATAGTCTGAGTATGCAGTATATGTTATCCCATACTTTATGCCCACATTACATAATGCTTAAAAATAAATCAACATATAAATTCTAATTACACAAGCAACTTCATTGTCCGCTATGCTTTAGAGTCTGATGAATCATGCAATATTTGAGAAAAGTAACAATTAATAAATAATCACCAAAACAACTCTCCTAAATTCAAAATAGAACAAATAACACCTATCTTCAGTCGAAGATCAATAAAACAATAAAGAACTAGATACCCCTATCTTGATATTGTCTCAATATATACAGAGCCGGATTAAGGGGGGGCTAAGGGGGCTGCAGCCCCGGGCCACCGAATTTCGGGGGCCTCGAAAAGATTCGAAGGTTATAATCTAATGTGGTTTCTAATCATTTAGATCCCTTTGTACCCGTTGCAAAAATGGGAATGGGGCCTCTAAAAAAATTTAGCCCTGGGCCTAACATATTCCTAATCCGGCTCTGAATATATAGGATTTTATAATTTCGGTCAAATTTCCTTTCGGTCAATTATGTTTTGGTAAACTTTCCTTTCGGTCAAATTTCCATTCGGCGAACTTTCCTATCGGTAAACTTTCGTTTCGGTAAACCTTCCTTTCGGTCAACTTTCCGTCGGTAAAATGTTTTCGGTAAACTTTTCTATATCCATAGCAACTTTCCATTGGAAGGTATTTTGTCATGTTTTCTAACCTAAATGCATTTGGAAACCATAACCTCAAATGTAATGTAATACTCCTTTAAACAAAACAAAGTAATAGTCCAGCGAAATTAGACATTGCCCTTCAGAAAATTTCCTGGAAAGCTCGATTTTGGTATAACCCTTGATATTGTGGTTGTAAACAAAATGTCGAAAGTCTCCATCGATCCGAGTGCCGCTAAAAATTTTACGCGGGTTCAAAGGTCACTAAAAACGGTGTTTCGTGAATATCTCGTTAACGGTCACTTTTACAGAAAAAATATTAATTATCAAATTTGTAGCTTACGAAATTTATTACAAAAAATATAGCACGGCTTTTATTCGTAAAAGTACCCGTTTTGGAGATAATTCGATTTACACAGTTGAAACCTTTATGTTACTCATGAAACGTGCACTCTTTTCCACGCCATCTTCGAGGTACAGTAGAAGGTGCGTCTTTTTTTCGTGTGGTGTCCCCAGTAGGCCTAATCCACGTTTAGTTTTGTTTGAAAAATGTTTATTTTAAAAAAAAATATTCTGAACTTGTTCATTAATCGATTTTGTCCATACATATGTCCATTATTTACATAGACATTATGGTCATAATGTAGTAATTGTATTGGATGGTTATAATGATAATCAAAAAAAAATATTAAAGCTGCAGAGCAACGTTGTCGATGTGCAAAAGTTTCTTCATCCTCTGATATTCTCTTTGATGGATCCATGATTGTTACGAGTCAATAAAAATTCCAACAAGCATCGATTCATTTCTATGTTATTCGAAAAATTTGAAGCTGCTATGTCAATGTAAAACAAGCTCAAAATGATGCTGATGTTCTCATCATTGGCATTGAAACAGTAATCGAAGAATCCGATAGAAGTACAAGTATTGTTGTAGGTGAAGACGTAGACTTATTAGTAATATTGATTGCACAAACCCCTGTTGATAAAATCATTTATTTTTTGAAACCTGGAAAAGCAAAAATAGAAAAGAAAATGTAGTCTTCACAAAGTTTGAAGTCATACCCAAAGTGTAAAGATCATATTTTATTATTACATTCAATGACAGGTTGCGACACTACCTACTTCAGCAATTTTTAAGAAACGTTAAATGAATGTCTTGAAATTATTTGAAAAAAAAAGGAATTAATAAATTACACGGACATTTTTACTAATACAGAATGTTCTTCAAACGTTATTTTCAACAATGGAATTTGTTTTCTCCTGGCTATGTATAGGGACCCAGTAAAAGAAGTATCTATTGATACTCACAGATATTCAACTTTTGTAAAATCTACCCAGCTCAAAAAACCTGTTCAATTATCTATTTTTCCACCGTTCCGCCAACACCTAGTGCTGTACGGCAACATTTATATCGGGTCTATTACCTTTACCAGGTTCAAATATGGCTAGTTAATGAGCTTACTCATGAAGACTTGGGATGGACGTTAAGGGATAACATTTTGGAGCCAATTCAAACTCTGCTTCCACCTCTCGTTCCACCTGCTCCAGATATTCTGCTGAATACTATTTTTTGTAATTGCACCAATGGCTGTAGCTTAAACCCTTGGTTCTCAAAGCGTGTTCCGCGGAACACTGGTGTTCCGCGATACACTTTCAAGTGTTCCGCGAAAAAGTCAAATGTACAATTCAATTAAAAATTGTTTGAAAATAAAAATCAATTCAATGTAAAATTTACACGTACTATTGCGGAAATATAAAGCGGGACACTAAAATTTGCCTAAGTTAAATTGTCGTAATGAATTCATTGTCGATGCTATCCCAAGTTGCTTATATTGCATTAACTAGTTCTTTTTGGTTCATAGGCATGTGGTAGATAGGATTTCATAAACAATTAGGAAGGCACAATTGCAATATTCAAATAGTGAAATATTGCCTTACACGCTTACAGGACTGTCCCGGTTTATATTTCCGCGACTGTACCATTCGGCTTTGTATGAATAAAAATACCTTTCGGGTTAAAATTACTTCTTGGAAACAAAATATTATTGCAGTTATCAAAATTCTGCTTAAGCCGATTGTAGATTAATTGTAGATTCCACAATTAAAGTCTGACGTCGTTACGGATGTCGGGCGCATGCGTGTTACTCTACTCTTTCGCTAGGGGGAATCCCCTTCGGTGATTTAGTTGAGAAACGCGCCCAACATCCGTCACTACGCTTTAATTGTGGAATAGGCTTTAGACAACGATCTCTCTATATATAATTTAATTAAAGCTATCAATATATTCGCGTGTTAATGTGACTCATATGCAGTTCAAATTCCAATTCTCCTAATTTGCATTTTTTGAATTAAATAAATTTAGGTAAGTTTTGCACCACATTATTTATTGATTTATATTGCATTTTTGTTTAATTTATAGTAATGGATAATTTCGTCGTAAAGAAACCTCGTCTTGATTACGATAATGACAATGCTACTGCTAGCACTAGTAGAATTGAAGAGAATGAAGAAAATAGAAAAATTGTGAAATCAACTCGATATGTCAATCGTTTGTATGACGAAGAATACTTAAAATTTGGATTTACTCCTCTCTGCATTGTATGCCGAAAGAAATTAGCCAATAGCGCGATGGCGCTCCCTAAATTAAGGCGTCATTTGACAACTGAACATAAAAATCTTTAACAAAAAACAAAGAATATTTTAAAAGGCTTTTAGAAATGCAAGACAAACAAAGAAAACAATTTGAAAAAACAATGAAAGTAAGTGATAAAGTTCAACTTGCGTCGTATAAAATTGCTGAGTTAGTAGCATTAAAATTAAAGTCACACACGATAGCAGAATCTCTCATTTTACCTGCCTGCTGTGAAATAGTGACAATTATGTTTGGGGAAGAAGCAAAGACGGAAATTTTGAAGATTCCGGTATCTGATGATACGATTCGTAGAAGAATTAATGACATGTCCTGCAACATTGAAAGAACAGTCGCAGGTAAGCTTGTTAATATGCCTTTTGCATTAAAAGTAGACGAATCAACTGATATAAGTGGCAAGACGGAGCTCTTAGGCTTTGTACGATTTATTTATGAACAAAAGATAATAAATCAATTTTTATGCTGCAAAGAACTTTTGGGTCGTACAACTGGTCAGGACTTGTTCGATGCAATAACATCATATTTGAATGCTTTAAAATTATCATGGGATCATTGTGTCGGTATTTGTACCGATGGAGCAGCGTCCATGACGGGATCAATCAAAGGATTTGTGGCTTTAGCTAAAACCATAAATTCAAATATAATATTTCATCATTGTTTCTTGCACCGAGAAATACTTGTAATAAAGACAATGCCCAAGAAATTAAACGAAGTATTTGACCAAGTAGTTACCATGGTTAATTTTATTAAAATGAGAACGATGACAAGCCGAATTTTCAAACAACTTTGTTCATCGATGGAAACAGATTATGTGTGTTTGCTTCTTCATACCGAAGTGAGGTGGTTGTCACGAGGAAAGGTTTTAAATCGTGTGTTGAAATTAAAAATGAATTACTTGTTTTTTTTTAAACAGGAAATAAAAAACTTTTGTAAATTATCTAAAAAATTATGATTGGTGCAATAATTTGGTGTATTTGTCTGATATTTTTGAATACTTTAATACTGTCAATATAAGTATGCAAGGAAAAGATGCAAACATTCTTACATCGACTGACAAATTATGTGCAATGAAAAAGAGAGTTTTACTATGGAAAAGACACGTATAAGAGAGAGAAACACAGAAATGTTCCCCTCTGTGCAAAATACCAACGAGGCAATCGTTTCTTTAATAATGGAACATTTATCAACAATAGAAGAAAAATTTGAAAAATATTTTCCATTGTTAAACACAGAACAATATGATTGGAAAGAAACCCGTTTATTTCTTCCGACTTTTCTAGTTTTACTTTAAATGAAGAAGAAGAATTGACGTCGCTTTCTTCAGATCGTGGATTAAAATTACAGTTCCATGAAAACACTCCTGAAAATTTTTGGATCTCTGTTAAAGATGAATACCCGAGTATAGGCAAAAAATCCCTGAACATATTATTGTAATTTTCCACGTCGTATCTTTGCCAAGCAGGATTTTCAACTATGGTCAATATAAAGACAAATAAACGCGGGACACTAGGGAATTTAGAAGAAATGCATGTGGCGTTATCATTTATTCGTCCCAATATCGCTGAGATCTGTAAAGATCGTCAAGCTCATGGATCGCATTAAGATTTTTTTTTTAAATATTGTAATTTTAATTGTGTTTTCAATAAATATATTTGCATCAATCAATATCGGTACATATTTTATTTATATACATATTATTTTCTAAAAGTAGCACTTGGAAGCAGGGGGTTGCCAATCATACGCTGCGACACGATTCCCTGTATTTTTTGCTCTATAATCATGGAATGTTTTTCGAACATTATTCTGTTTTTTATTGCTCTTTTGGTTTCAAAAAGGTTAGCAACCCGCGCCCCCTGTTTTAAAGTTTATGCTGTATTGTAGATGTTCCGCCTAAAAATATATCAGAGTTTGGTGTTCCCCGACTTCAAAAAGTTTGAGAACCAAGGGCTTAAACTAATGCTGCAGAAAGGTCGGTGTATATTGTTTACCAGTTTGTGGTAATTGCCAAGATCAGTCTTGCTTAAATATAACACCCGATATAAATGATGTCGATAATTGCGACTCCACTGAAGATGTAGATCCATCGCGTTTCCTGACTGAATCTATGGAAATACAGAAACAGAACAAGAAGAAGAAGAAGATGATGAAGAGGAAAGTATACAGATTGAAATACAGTCTGAAGATGAATATTAATTATTGAGATTAATAACCCCCGTTTTGAATCCAAAATTGATTAATGAACATGTTCATAATAATTTTTTTTTAAATAAACAGTTTTCAAACAAAAATAAACGTGGATTAGGCCTACTGGGGACACCACATGAAAAACAAACGCACCTTGTACTCTACCTCGAAGGTGGTGAGGAAAAGAGTGCACGTTTCATGAGCAATATAAACGAGTTATCTTATCTTTTTTGTAAGAAATTTCATAAGCTACAAATTTGATAATCATTATTTTTTCTGTAAAAGTGACCGTTAACGAGATATTCACGAAACACCGTTTTTGGTGACCTTTGACCCCGCGTAAAATTTTTAGCGGCACTCGGATCGATGGGGACTTTTGATATTTTGTTTAGAACCACAATATCGAGGCTCATACCAAATTCCAGCTTTCCGGGATTTTTTCCGAACTTTTGCTTTTATTTTGTCTAATTTCTCTGGACTATAATTTTACACAGCTAAATTGAGGAAACTTCCATGGCAAAAATATATCAACAGAGTATACATATAATTAAAAAATATTTAAAAAAAAACAAAAACAATAATATCTATTAATAATACCTTAACCTACTTACTTATAAAAGATGGCCTATTTTATATGTAAGTGTTATGTGTTGATCGAGATTAACGATGCGGTGGAAGCAGGCTACGACAAACCATCAAACATTATTATGCTTATGTGTGTTTTGTTTTGGTTCGCTGAAATTTATTCAGTAAATTGTTGCTCGTCAGGAGGTTGAAATATCAAGAATCTTACTTGCATTGTTGAGAAAATATTAAGTAAGCCAAGGATTTATTTTAAAGTCGATAATTTTTGTTGTTAGGGATGAATCTGAAAAATTAGAAGTTTTCAATGAAAATTCTACGGGTGTATTGAAGTGAATTACATCTAGTATGCTTTGAATTTCCCATAATGCAATCTAAAATTTTACTTGCAATTGGCAAGACTGTAAGTCTATGTCAAATTCAAGGTTAGTAGGTTAGGTTTTGCGTCAGTTTTGACACAGACTGACGCAAAATCTAACCTGCTATTATATTATTGCATAAACATTTGCTATATACGCCGAACTAAACCGTGATGCCTTTAATAAAATTCGGAATAATATTAGCCAAATTATAGTACATTTTGCCATTATCGTACTATTGTTACAAAAAAAAAACTAGGACAATGTTTTCCTAGCTGTGTGAATGGCGAATCTGAACTTTTAATTGGCAACTGAGATATAAATAGATATGAAATTATTTCAAAACGTCACTGTCAATAAAGCCAAGAACGAGATTAGTTTCCAAAGCTAGGATTACTTCATGCCTAGAACACAGTATAACTATTTCAGAAATTGCACATTTACCTAGTTTTGATAACACATGACAGGTTTGAATTATTTATATGACAGTCAACGTCATTTCATCAACTAAGATAATAGAAAATAATGGCTTCTACATTTAGAACTTGACCTAGTTTTTTTGGTAGCAATAGTACAGGGTTATTCATTATAAATTACCCATCCCTTATCATCGTTATTATTGCCTATAGAAAAAAAAGTTTTAAATAAAAGTTAAGTGGTTATAACTGAATTTTGTTAAAATGATATCAAAAGTACAGTGGCTTGCAGATTTCAGGGAATACAAAAAATATAATATTTTTTTAAATGGGATACCCTGTATATTATAAAATTTTTGGAATGATTTTTTTTCCTGATTTCAAAAATATACCATATGTTACCCCTACCTAGGGTGACCACCTTTCAATTTATACAAACCCTGAGATACTTCCTGAGTAAAAAAGGTTTTTCTCAATGAGAAATACAGAATGTTTTTTTTTTAATTTTTGATATTATTCAATTTTCACTTCTATTAATAATTTTTTGTCACAAATACTGCACAAATATCAATAACGTTTTTTTGTAGTTAAAAAGATAATAAAGGCATTAATAATAATAATAATAATAATAATTTGAACGTTCTTGACCAATTTTCAGTAAAATTACAAAAATCCAATTTCAACCCCCCCCACTAATATCTTCCTAAAAGTTGAAAATTGAATCTATGTTTAAATGAACTTTTTTGTCAATTTGTGGTATAAAATTTGCCCTCTAAAAGTATGAAAGTTACGTAACATTTGTTTGGATACAAGTTGTAGGTACTAAAGGTGCACATTAATGAAATGTCTTTATTATACAGGGTTGCTCACAAAGGTGTGGCGAACCAAACCTACTCTTTTTTTTAAATAGAATGCCCTATACTTAGGTATAATATAAAGTTGTGTGGGGATTTTGAACCAGGGGTAGTCGTACGTCTAGGAGTACAAGGGGCGGTTCCAAGGGGTACGCCTGATTGTTTATACAAAATGGCGAACTTCATTTGTTTTGTTTAAAAATATATTAGTTATATTATAGAAAATTATATGTGGATAATCAACCCTTTTTCTACAATGCAAAGCAATTGTCTTAGCCACAAAAGAAAAAATGAAACTGATCGATGTTTCTTGTGATATGACATACAAAGAAAACATTTCTTCTGTATCTCCCGCATCATTTTGGGCACGTCTACTGGAACCTTAATTAAGTACGGACTTATGCGAGTGTGGCTTTGCCAAATATATTGCTACACAGAAACCTTAATCCTCGACACTTCAGTGGGTATTAAGTGCCAGTTTACTTCCTGACCACCAAATTTTGAAAAAATCGCTGATAACTTGACTAGTGTCTCATTAAATTTAGTGCTGTTATTCATATATTTTCTAATTTGACTTACCATAAAATATGTACATATGTACTATTACTTTCCTAAATTGTTATGTTTGAGGTGTACATTTAGCTACTTTATGAATATTTTTCTATTGTGTTTTGTTTTGTTTAAATACGAGCATTGTTAGAATTTTTGTGATTTAAATTACAAAAAATATACATAGTATAGGCATTCTTCGTATGTGTTTATCATTTTTGCAAAATACTCCCTCAATTATTAATGAAGATTTTTTATTTTGTATTGATACAGCTTATGCTCATATTATGGATACAATAATCTTGAGGGTACCTGAGAAACAGCTAACATGCTCAGGGATGGATCAAGAGAAAGGGTTGAGAACCGCTGTTCTCAAGTTAACGGTTTTCGATTTTATTCAAAAAAGACCCAACGTTACCTAAAAATTACGTTTTTTTGTGCATTACTTTATGAGTGAGAAATAGTGCTTTTGGGCGTTAATGCTATATATAGTGCTTACAATTTTCAAATTTAGTAATTTCGGATTTTTCTGTAGTTTTTAAAACCCCTTCTAGTGAGTTTTCTGATATCTTAAACCATATTCTAAATTCTACAGTTTAGTCTATTATATGCGAGTTAAAAGTGAAACATAAAAAACAATTTAGCGTCTCTTAAGTTGCGTTTCGCGGCATTCTTCTGGAACGTAACCCCCGCGAACGGCGGGGTCTGCCTGTATATGAAACGTATTTTAATTTTATTGATATAACTGATGGTTAAGTTAATTTTAGACATGATTACAAAATTAGTGCAACCCGGAGAAATTATAACAAAACCCGGAGCCCGGAGATGCGGTGTAAAAACCCTGAGGCTCCGGGTGAAACCCTGAGAGATGGTGACCCTACCCCTACCTTATGCCGTTTTGAGTTATTTAGGAAATTTAAATATAAATAAAATATAACTCATTTAGATTATTTCATATATCAAACAAAATAGTTGTCATTTTCATAGCTTACTATAATATTGTTAACTTTTCCCTATTTACAGTAACTAGTTTAACTAACATATTCGACTTTTAATAACTCAAAAACGGTATAAGGTAGGGGTAACATATGGTATATTTTTGAAATCAGGAAAAAAGATTGTTCCAAAAATTTTATAATATACAGGGTATACCATTTAAAAAAATATATTATTTTTTGTATTCCCTGAAATCTGCACGTCACTGTACTTTTGATAGAATTTTAACAAAATTCAGTTATAACCACAACATTTATTTAAAACTTTTTTTTCTATATGCAATAATAACGATTATAAGAGGTGGGTAATTTATATTTATATTTATCCCACATCGTATAAATGGATAAATAATCGTACAAAAACTAGCATTATCGTCCATCTGGCAACACGGCATCAACGACGCTCAGTGACGGTCTTCTCCTTTTATTCGGGGAATTACTGAAAAACAGTACATGTCGTTGTTTCGAAATGTGACTCATGTCACGATCGGCATGTGGGTTTGTTTGGGCGTAGCAGTTGTGTTGCAACAGCTTAAAACGAAAGTTATTAAGTTACCGGTAGACCTTATTAATGACGACGCTGGTGAAAAATAATACTTTACAATCTCTACTAACCCATTACCTTATGATGCGAACAAACAATTCTTAAAAAATATATATGTGCAAGATTGGTTGCGCGAACCAATTCTAATCGGTCATCCTAAATATCAGTGAACAAAGGTGTCTAAACCGACAGTGACTTTAGTGTGTGACAAACATTAATAAACACTGCCATGCATAGCATACAATGCTGAACGTGCAAAAAACGAGAACAGAGAGAGCAGTCGTGTTGATATAATAGATTCAATTCCTCAGTAAAGGCTGAATTACACTGGCCTACATTAAAGACAGTATTACACAACTACAGTGAAATCTCTCTTAACTGACAATTTATTTTTATTGTACCATTTAAGGAATCTTATAACTATAATGTGCAATGGCCGTGGGTACACACGTCTAGTATTGCCATTGTGTTATTGTACTTTGCGTAATCTTACATATAAAATATCTGAATTGACTAATAGTGGACAAAAGCCTGCGAATAAAATCCTTAAGGCTCGCGATAGTTATATCATAGAAAGTTGTAGGGTACTATAGGCAATTAATGTGTTTACTATTGACTCCCAATATTGTTTATCAATTAATTAATTAACTAATTCATATGCATCGTATATCTCATCGGTCGTACAAAAAGAGTACTACGATATTCTACGCCTAAAACTAAAACGAAAACCTAAGACCCATTGTTTCCTAACTTGTACTTTTCTGGTAAAAACCGATCAAAGCTGAGAATTAACACTTCCTATAATTACATTTTTAACAACAGCATAGCAAAAATTTACAGAAAAAACGCTTGTCTGACCAGTGTTTATCAAATTCAAGTGCAAATCGCTTTATGTCATTTAAGCAAGTGGTTCTTTTTATTTAATTTATTTTTTCGATTTTCAACAATAGAACGTGTGGCAACATCGCCGCATACTGTAAAGAATAATATTATTTTATCTAGGATGCTAGTGCATATCGTCATCATACCTACCTACATCTGTAACGTTGCCAATTTTACGAACCTTAAATTATATTTCGAAAAATACTCCGTAAAATGCAAAATGGTTCCTAGGTTTTAGTTTTATTTTGAGACGTAGAATACATAATGAACTTATTGTACTACTGATTAGATACATCCTGTATAACCCATCACATCATGAAAATTATTAAAAAACAATAATCATATATAGTTTTCAATATGAAATTGTAGATGTCAGAAAACTATTATAAGAACAAACTCCAACAACTTTGTTCGGAGCCCAATACTCATACTTACAGGAAAATAATAGTAAATAAATTACAACAAGAATAACATTTAGATAATAAACCAAATTATGTCGTCTACTAATATTGAAACTGATACCAATGCTGCAGTAACATCAAAAGAAACAAGTCAGATCAAAGAAATGGAAAAAAAACTGAAGCTAGTAGTAATGCTGCGACTTCAAAACAAATACAGGCCGATAGCTGTTCTAAGACATTAAAGAAAGATGAAGGAAATTCACATTCTTCTTCAAACAAAGCCGAATTATCAGTTCTACTTTAAATCCAATTGAGCCAGTACTTCTTTTAGTAAAAAAAAAAACTCTTTAGCATATAATTAAATGTAATAACCAGCGCATAAAGCACCAGCCTCTACACCGCAAGGTAAATGAGGTTACAGATTATACATACATACATACATACAATTTTCTCAGACAATTCCCGTCGAAAACTGAGTGACTCAGCTTATATTAAAAATTTAATAGAAATTTTTTAATATACTCCATTTTCAAAATTAGATGTTCTGATATTATTATAAGTTACTTGATCATATATCAAAGTTTCGAGCGCAAAGAGCCAGATCCGACAGAACACCGTTCCACAGCAGAGACTGTGCAAAGGCGAAGGTGATCCTTAACAAAGTTTACCATTGGCGCTTCTCTATGTTCCGTCTGTCAACAGACGCACTGTATATGAGACAATTTATAAGATACTTCTAGTGTCATTGACTTCAGGTGAAAGAAGTTGCATTTAAAGATTTGTCTATAATATCTATAGAAACGATACTATGGATAATTTAGACTTGGGTGTATTAGTTAAAGCATTTTGTAGCAATAAAAGCGCCAGATGTACAAATTTTTGACTATATTTATGCACTTGCGTATTTCGTATGCATATATGATCCAAAATTATATTGTTATACCTACATATAATTATATACTTGACTCTTCATAATAACTGCTTGCCGTTTCAATTGATAGAATTGATAGTGGCATCAATCGAAAAAGAAAAAAATGCGCTTAATTTGATACTACTTTACTTGAATTTGTTGCTTGCTTAAGATAGAAATAATTTAAAAACTGCAATAACAATTTTGCATTTTATTCACAAAAAACGGACCAGCCATGACCAAATTAGTTATGCCAAAATAAATGTTATTTTCTGTCAGTTATCAATTCAAGTATTTAACAAATCACTATGAATAATAATGTTGAAATATTCTAATGAAGAGAGGGTATTTATTATCAAAATATTTTACATTGGCGTTAGTTTACGCACAGTTCGTGATTTATTCTCGGTGAAATTTAATAATCGACATATTTCATGTGTATAAACAATTCACACGTTTGTGAAAAAATTTGAAACTACAAGCAAATTTATAGCGAGTACTCAAAAAGTTCTCCATTCTGCTGTAAAAAGTAACCCAATCTGTTATAAAATTACTGCCTTACATTAGCCAACTGTCTATCTGTGATTAGCCTACACTCCGCAACGATTGCTTCCCGTACATTTTATTTTTCAGAAGACCCCACAAAAAGAAGTCGCATGGTGCCAAATCAGCGGATCTTGGTGGCCAGTTGGTAGTGCCAGCGCGACCTATCCAGCAATTAGGAAAGTTATCACTTAGATAGTCCCTCACATTCAAACCATAATGCGCTGAACAGCCATCATGTTGAAACCAAATCTCCTGATTTTTACTTCTCCTAATGTAGAACCAATATAATTGATTAATAGTTCTAAATTTCATTATTAAGTGTGAACGCACATTCATCTGTAAAACAGATTTATCGCAAAAAGTTCCTATCTTCGTTTGAGCATTCCTGCATGACTTCACAGAATACGCGCCTGCTTTCTTCATCGACTAAGAATATCTCTTGATGGCACTGAAGTTTGTAGGGATGATAACCATGCTTCTTCACAACCTTCTGCACTGACCGTTCGATACGTTGCACTCTCGCGCAATAAAACTTATGCTGGTTGTTTGATCGGCATTTATCAACCCGAAAACTCTTTCTTCCAGCTCATCGTTGGTTCTTCTATTCCGTTTGCCTGAAATGTTAATGTCTCGATTGAATATTTGTTTAAACTGCAATATTAAAACTACCTTTTCAAGTTTTTATTAATCATGTGCTGCTACACTTGCTGTAGTTTCAAATTTTTTCACAAATTTGTGAATTGTTGGTGCAGATGGAATAGGCCGATTATTAAATTAACCCAGAATAAATCACAAACTGTGTGTAAACTGACGCCACTGTAAAATATTTTTGAGCAGATCGGGTCTGTTTTTTGTGAATAAAATGCAAAATATTTATTAACGTTTTTAAACTATTTCTATATCAACAAGCAACAAATTCAAGTAAAGTAGTATCAAACTAGGCGTTTTTTTTTCTTTTGATTGATACCACTATCAATCTTATCAATTCAAGCGGCAAGCAGAAATCTGCATATATAGGATTTCCCATACTATCTCCCTATGTTCGCACCTTATTAAGTGAAACACTCGGTATTTTACAATTATGAACGTGTTTACTTTTTAAATTACTTTCACTAGCTTTCAAACGGTGGGGGATGGTTTTTAAAGTTTGCCAAGGGCGGCTCATATGCACCCGGGGCCCCTGTACAAAACGGATGGTTTATAGTGTACAGAACTGTAGAGGATATATGATAAAATAAACCTCTGCATATTGGACGCAGGAACTACTGCAGTTATGGGGGGGAAGGGCAAAAAAATTTTGTGTAATGATATATAACTTTTGTTCAAGATTATAAGAATAACAGTTTTTCGAAAAATCGGAAAATTCAAGTTTTGCAAAATCTTTCTCCAAAACGAATAGAAATAAAAATGTTTAAAACTTGTCAAAATAGTTTTTTTGTTAATGTAGTTTTTGAGGAATCACAAATGGAAATTTTTACAAGTAGTAAAAGAAAGTCGTGTGGTGACCACACTTTAGTTTTTTCATAAGGAAATGCAATCTAGAGAAACCATTGACAACAAGCATTGCCACTAGAATGCATTGTCTTGGTACATAATCTTCTGGTTATTATTTTTGCAATGAGGTTACCAGTCTTGTAACGACCCTTATGACTGTTCCGCCTGCCTCATTAATTTACTAATAAAATTACTCACCGATTTGGCAGAAGTATTCCTATTAAATCACTTTTCTACACACATTAACGTTCAGTCTTACAAAAACTGTTTGAAAGGCTCCCCTGGTCGTCGAATGTCCAGGAGCATCTCTGCATTTGCAAACAAAAATGGTTGCTGTCGAATTCGTTGAACCGTATTAAAATGATATCAACCTCTTATTATTCATAAAATCCATTTTCAATATTATTAAACACGTGCGCGTCAAAGGCACCACAGGACTGTTTGTTAAATCCATTTTAATATAGTACACTTAACCACGAAACACCTGCGGTATTTCTTTTCTTGTATAAGAAACTCGGATTGGAACAATTTGATCCTTGAAAATTACGTAATTATCTCAATTTATTTTACGTACCAGTGGCGTGTGTAACTACTATTTGCGAAAAGCTTTAATAAATTATTACTCGAAAATATACTGGTCGATTTTTGAAATACATATTTTGTTAATATCATTACTTCAGTATAACCTATATCCGTGTTGGTTTTTTTTCTACAATGAATCTTGGTAAACCCTGTATAATCAATGTTTTTTCAATCGATAATTAAATTAATCCTGGCGTCTTTTATTAAATTATTTGACTTCGTATATACCGGGTGTCCGTTCTCAAAGTCGAACATAGGCGATTAACACTGTATTGAATGATTTTGCCGATTCCTGCTCGCCAGTTCAACCTACCGGGAAGGTAATGGTATCAATGGAAAGATAAAATTATTACGCTTCAAATGATACCACTAATAATATTCAAGATGCGATTTTTATTTTAAAATATTAATTTAAAACTTGGGAATTTTTTTAATATGTCATGCCTTGCTTTTTTCAAGTTCGATAGCATTTGCAAAAAAATTGGTAATTATTTGGCGTAAATCAGGTATTTTCTGTCAACGTCTGTTAAAATTATCTACAGAAAAATAAATTATTTCAATGAAGAACGAGGGAATGCACTAATGTTAATTGCCTATGTTCGACTTTCAGAATGGACACCCGGTATGTATTTCTGTTACATATGCTATTAGTATTAATACTGAAAATACCGTATTTCAGCACATTGGTTTAATAACTGGCACAATATCACAAGTTAACGAATATGCTTCATTGTAAATTAATGTCATGCCAAAATGCAAAGTAGAAAAAATAAAATATTATCATAAAATGCCTTGTATAAGAGCATTATGAAAAGTAAACTCAAAATTATTAAATTAAATTAAAGTATTCTTTATGAAAAAAGCAAGGTACCTACTTATTTTTGTAACTGCACTTTGTTTAACTTTGTTGCTAAACATGCAAAATCTGGACATTTCGCGTCCAGACAGCCTTTGTGCCGGAACAAAAAATCGAGACATTCCTGACAGAATCGGGACGGGTGGCAACCCTGGTTAACGCCGTAATTATTTTAAATTATAGTTCTGACCATGATAAACTGAAGTTGTCCCTAGTGCAATACCCCAATACCTATCTAATTAGTTAAAATCAAATTTTAAAATCACATTTCAAGTTTATAATAGCCTCCCCTACAATTAAAATAATAAAATGTCAACCTGTCGACATGAAACCTAACTTCACAGCAAAAATTATAATCAGAAGTTTATGTACCAACACAATGCAGCCTAGTGACGATGCTTGTTATCAATGGTTTCCCTAGAATTTCGGCATTTGCATTTTTATATGAAAGAAAAATGGACTTCGCTGTTGACCTATAATAGTCCGGGAGCCAGCGACCTTTTTTAATGACCAAAACCACAAAAGCTGAAAATGTTTCCTAAGCTTTATTTGGTATCACTAGTAAGTGAATGGACCTCCAGCTGGCGCACTTCCGGGGGGTGTAGCTGCGGCATCCTCCCACACACGTAAAATAATAATAAATAATTTTAACAGACGTTGACAGAAAATACCTGATTTACGCCAACTAATTATCAATTTTTTTGACAAATGCTGTTGAACTTGAAAAGCAAATCATGGCATATTTAAAAATACCCAAGTTTTAAATCAGTATTTTAAAATAAAAATCGCATATAGAATATTATTATTGGTATCATTTGATGCGTAATAATTTTATCTTTCTATTGATTCTATTACCTTCCCTGTAAGTTGAATTGGCGAGCAGGAATCGACAAAAACCTTCAATACACTGTTAATCGCCTATGTTCGACTTTGAAAACGGACACCCGGTATAGTGTACTAATACGTGTAAATTAATAAAGTAATGTATCAACAAATTTTTTAGATTTGGTCTTCTTCGGATTCATTGCCATCCAACTCATTATCGATTTCGTTACCGCTGCAATTGATGTCGATCTGTGAAATATCTTTGACATCATCTGTAAACATATATAATAATAATATATTAAAAGATATAGATGATAGTAATATAAAAACGTATAACACGCAAGAGCAAAATTGTAACACAAATCGGATTATGAATTATACAAAAGTTTACATGCTAACAAAATTGTTATAAATATTATTCAGTTTTATTTTTCAATTAAAATTATATAGATAAAATTAAATAGAAAATAATCAAAAATTTACATTGAAATAATGAAAAAAAGTAATGAAATGAGAGAGAAATATATCAGTATTATTCTAACCTGCAGTACTTTTTTGTCATCATCGATAGTTATATCTCCAAGGGGAGAGGGTAGCTGCTCACCATCGAAACCATTTGAAATGAAATTTCCCCTCCTTCTCTTCTCAGCCAAAATCAGTCGGATGTAATGCCGTTGGAACCTGAAGATGAGCGTGTGCCCAAATATTTGCTATATACGTTGTCTGCAGCCAATGATGGTGTTGGTGCAGCTCAATTTTACAGGGAGGCAGAGCTGATCCGTCGATATTATTCTTCAGTAAACGGAATAAAAAATTGTGGCTGTCGGTTGGGCTATTCGGTGTAGCATAAAACTGCTGCATTAAATCTTGGCTCAGTATTATACAAAGTGGCTATCTAAATATTTACTATTTGCACTTTTATGTGTAAATATTTGTTTTTTGCATTTTAATGTCCACATATTTACTGTTTATGTTATGTATAAATATTTAAATGTGTAAATATTTACTAAAACCCTTTAAATTCAAAAACTTGTGAGATAGTATAATAACTGCATGGATGTGTTTAATGAGAAAAGTATAGATATCTGATACTGTCCTAGCTGAAACTTGGTAATACAATAGTTAATTGAATAAGTTAAACGAAAAAAATATCCAGCTTTATATTTAGTGAGGGAAAAGGGTCCAGCTGATGCAATCAAAGATACAATGCGCTCAAGCGCATACCGATGCTCAGCGTCTTTCACTGCATCGGCTGGGCACTTTTCCCCCACTAAATATATAGCTGGATGCTGTTTTTGGTTAAGTTATTAACTTAACTATTAGTTTACCAAATGTCAGCTTTTGCGGTATCAGTTTACTCATCAAATGATACCAATAATAATATTCTATATGCGATTTTTATTTTAAAATACTAATTTAAAACTTGGAAATTTTTAAATATGCCGTGCCTTGCTTTTCAAGTTCCATAGCATTTATCAAAATAATTGGTAATTAGTTGGCGTAAATCAGGTATTTTCTGTCAACGTCTGTTAAAATTATTATTTTACATGCTGAGAGGCTGCCGCAGCTACACCCCCCGGAACTGCGCCAGCTGGAGGTCCATTCACTTACTAGTGATACCAAATAAAGCTTAGGAAAAATTTTCAGCTTTTGTGAAATGACTAACTCTAAACGGTCACTGGCTCCCGGACTATAAATAAAGGTGTGTTTACTAATGATGACGTGACGGCAAACCTTGCCCTCCTGTTCCTGCGACCCTGGACAAAAGTGAATTTTATTAATCATATGTGTAGTACATCGACTAAACGGCTCTGGAAAATTTCATTAAAATATTTTACAGAAGTTTTAATCGGTAAGGGAGCAAATCTCCCAACTAAAGCTGTTCGTGAAAACGGCTATATGAGGATCTGGTTTGGATTTATTTTTGGTCAGCGCCGTTTTTCGAATACCACGAAGGGCTTCTGCAGCGAGACAGCGACGACGAAACGACTATAAAACTATTTTAAAGAACATGCCTCAATTGTTAGGATTTATTTAAACAACAAAGATTTCCGCAGTACCAGAACTGCGATGAACGAATAATATTACATTTTCAAATGTTGTCTATCGCAATTTGCGTAGGAGACAAATAGTTTTTTGATCGGAAAGTGGGAGATGCCTCTTCCCTTTTTACGCACTATATTTTGTTTAGAATACATAAATTATAACGCTTAGACTTTATTTTAGTGAGCTCCACTTAAATCATCACAGATATTTCCGCGAACCCTTTATGGACACTTGATACGTCATACGTGCTATTTCTAATTTATGCTATGTTTGTGCTACTCTTGTAGTTTTAAGTGCGTCAACAGATCGGTGCAAAACTAATAAATAAAATTGCATTAAGGCGTCGAGCAGGCACGTAACGGAAGGGAGACCTGGGTGGGCCCGTGTCCCCACAAAAGAAAATTGTCTTACACGCTGGCCCTCAATTATTTTGGTTATTATGTTATCAGTATGCGTCAATTCACATTTTCATTATTTTTACAAGCACTTGCTGATCTCGGTCAGACATAAATTAGTTGGCTAGAAACAAACATAGGCGTAACAAGGGGGGGGGGGCAGGACCCCCTAGAGTGCGATCTGTTAAAAGCTTTGAGGGCACAAATATACAAATGAAAAGTTCTCTTGGGCCATTTACGATATTATTAATAAAATTAATAAAAGGAATGTGAAGTGTAGTCATTTTTAAAATGACAGCTTTAAAATTAGCCCTTATCGATATAGATACAGTAATGTATGGAACATCAAAGATCAAGTTTGGCGTCGCCCCACCTAGTTATAAGAAATATTGAAGAAGATTCATGCCCAGTTACTGAAACTATATTTTTTCTCCAAATATTTTTAAAGAATTTAAATTTAAAACGGTTTTGTTAAAGTTTTAGATAAAATTAAAATTCAAAGTAGGGAATCGGAACCCCATGCTAGAACCTAGAACACATGCATTATGGGGAATGGGGTGTCAGCTGTCACTGAACACTGAGGGCCTTCTCAAGTTCTCACTCAATAATTAGTGTAATTAAAGGCAACTCACAACTTACCAAATTACAAACGCGAGAAGATCAAACTAACACTGAAAGTACTGTTTTTTAAATTTTAAAATTAAACGCCAGAGAAAACGAAGAAACGAACAGGCCCATACAAAATTTAAAATAATATAAAATTTTCTTAGAAATAGTACATCTTAAAAAATATTAAATGACTTAAGACATACATAGAGCAATAAATGTATTTGCAGAAATTCAAGCGAGACGAGACATTTTTAGATTGTAATTGCGAGGGACGTTCAATTATTGAAGTAAAACTGAAGATCGTCCGTATCTCAGTTTGCAGGTAATTGAATGTCCCTGGTGTATTAGTACACTTGCGTATATTTTTTAAGTATTATATAATAAAGTAACTTAATCTTGTATTGACCAACTGGTTTTTGTGCCCTATGTAAGTATTTCTCCGCTGTAGCAAAGAGAATTTTATGGTGATGACTAGTGTTGTGCCTTGGTCAATTGACCGGTCAATTGACCGGTCAATTTGACCACGGTCAAAAACTGTGTGGTCAAATTCGCTGTCAAATGCTCTTTTAGCCTTAAAATTGCTTATATTAAATTACACTATCAATCAACGTTTTTTTTTGTAGAAGATCTTTATTATTGGCTGTAAGCCTGTAACTCATCAAACATTTACTGAAATTGCAAAAATGCAGGGGATTTACATATTTAGCGAGGGGATTCACACAGCGACCAATGTTTCTTGGGGGGTTTCTTAATACATTTTAGTTTGTTATTATTCTCTTCTTTGCTGTACTTATGCAGTAATGATTTGTTTTTATTGAAGCATAAATATATGGCCAATAAATGGTGTATTATTTTAGTTACCGAGAGTATAAAATGAAATAATTGTTAAAACTGTTAATTATATGCACTTATAAATACTAACCAAAAGGGTTGGTGGTAATATGATACTAGTTAACTTTGTGATTTGCTTAAACTTACAGAACTATCAATACAATTGATTAAAAAAAGGTTAATTAAAAAAATTAAAATGGTCAAATGAGCGGTCAATTGGCTGGTCAATTGACCGGTCAATTGACCGGTCAATTGACCAAAAAGTTGTTGACCGGTCAAAGGCACAACCCTAGTGATGACGAGTGTAAGTGACCCTAACTGCTTGAATTTCCACAGTTGCAAGCTCAAGATATTATGATAAAGAGAAGTTACATTAACTTTGACGAAGATATTAATTTTTCCAAAAAAATATTTACTTTAACCGTACTGAGAAAAAAATTGAAGTGATGTTTTCCAAAAAAGGTATTTCTCCTGGAATAATAGTTTTTGCCGCCAACTTCGTGTTGCGAGTAGGGTGACCACCTCTCAGGGTTTCACCCGGAGTCTCAGGTTTTCTACACTGCGTCTCCGGGCTCCGGGTTTTGTAATAATTTCTCCGGGTTGCACTAATTTTTGAATAATGTCTAAATATAACGTAACCGTCAATTATATCAATGAAAATAAAATACGTTTCTTCTTAAATAATAGAATTTTATTTCGAGTGCAACCCTTTAATAGTTAAAAAGCAAAACTGCTACTTATTTCTAGGTTAAATCCTATTAGGTTAAATCGTATTCAGCACCAGGAAACATTTCATATAGGTAATGAGGTTCAGAATTTTTGAGTATTCGTTTTGTTTTTAATATAATTTCATTTTGTACTAGAGGTAATTTACTTTTATTTTTTTATTCTTTCGTGATTCTTCTCTCGTGAGTCACTAATGGTTAAAATTTTCTTTTCAAACCTCGTTGTTTATTGAGTTCGTTTTCAAGTGTTTTAAGTTATCTCATCTCATTCGTAAAGTAATTCACAAAAATCATAATTTTCAAATTTTAGGTAACGTTGAGTCTTTTTTGAATAAACTAGTTATTATCTCCAGAACCGTTAACTTTAGAACTGCGCTTGGCGCTTGTGTGTCATGGTGATGTGTTGACCTTGTTCCTCTATCTCTTAGCTTCATTATTGCGAAATAAGAAATCATTAATGATTGAGGGAGTATTTTACAAAAATGACAAAGAAATACAAATGCCTATACTATTTATACATACTAGGGATGTTCCGAATACTCGTATTCGTATTCGTATTCGTATTCGCGAGTATTCGCTATATTTTCAATATTTATATTCGTAATCGTATTCGCCAAAATTAACACGAATATTATACGAGTATTTGACATTAAAATTATAGAAATAGTTTTTATTTATTTATTTCGCACTCAGCCAACAGCCGTTAGGCCAATTATAGGCGTCGCTGTGCAGTTATGGGGACTTCCAACCCCACTAACGACTGTCATGATGTTGTTATGACCGCCGGGACCAACTTTTTTCCGTGATAGCCGTACCACGAGGGGCCGAAAGATGCAGCCGTGGAACTCCCATCCAAGTTCTGACCAGAGAGACCGTTGCTTAACTCTGCTGATCGAACGTGGACGCTTGTTCAAGCTACACCACCCATAAAAATGTAAAACAGGTATTCATACATTAAATCAAACATTTAAAAAAAATATTAACCATTCTATAACATTAAATAAAAAACAAAACTATTTTCCATATTATTTCCAAAATTTGCAGCGCATACAAAAACGATGTTGATGTTGGTATTATTCACTCACGGTCATTTATTCGTATTAGTATTCGTATTCGCGAATATTCATAAGAGTATTTGTATTCGGTATTCGTATTCGCGAATACGAATTTTTGTAAATTCGGAACAGCCCTAAGTAGAATAGGGATACCTTGTTTTTGATAGCTGTCAATCAAATTTTGATTCGCGGTTTAATTCGCGGTTTTATTCGCGGATTTCGCGGTTTTAATTTTAATTCGCGGATTTCGCGGATTAATTTCGCGGTTTGATATAATTACTCACATATGAAGTTTGATATGTAATTTACATATGTGCTACTGATTAAATTACGCATTAGCTTCCGATTAAATTACGCGCGGCCAGTTTTAATTTGCTTCCGGAATTACGCGGCGGGCGCATGAATGGATTAACCAGAGTTCCATTAACCCTACCTACTATAGAAATTTTTCAGATTTTTTCTAAGTTTAATTTTTTGATTTTAAATTTCCCGGGGTGTCGGCCATCTTGGTTTTCTGCGTGCGCACTTCTCACGGCTGTCGTTTTTAATTTTGAATTTTCGCGGAAATATTTGAATTTCAAACTGCTAAATCTTCCGTCTCCCTCATCGAAGCTGCTCTCTCTCTTTCTCTCTCTCTCTCTCTCTCATCCACGGAGGCCCTTTTAATTTCGCGCGAATATTTGAATTTTACATTTTTTCAGATTTTTTTTCTAAGTCCCTGTTTTGAAATTAACTTCTCGGGTGTCGTCCATCTTGGTTTTCTCAGATTTATTTTAATTTAAAAAAAGCTTCCTGCGACGACCCATAGCCGGATCTGAACCAGCAACGGCAGTATTACGAGTTCGAAGTCTTAACCAACTGAGCTACAGAACATCGTGGTTGAATGCTATTAAAACTTCAACAGTTGTGTGCGGGTTCGACATCGAGCTTCCTTGTTGTAAACAAACTATTTTTTCAGAAATTCAAATTATAAGAACGGAATATATAGCTTATTGTGTTTAAGGTAGATACAATTTTAAAAAAAATTAGATTTGTAACTGGATGTACTAGAAATAATAATTTTATAATTTGCAATATTCTCGTTGCTCCACCCTGCTGGAAATTTCCATTCGCCCGCGCATAATTTGAAAAGCTGTATGAATAGAAATAATTACTTTATTTCGCGCTAATATATTAATGACTTAACAATTATTTGTCCGTTAGAGGCTGCAGTGAAACCGCAGGTATCGATTTTGTGTACGTGATTTGCGGTATATATATAATTTTATGATTCATAAGTTTGACCGTTGTAAAACGCCTGCCTGATTAATTTCAGATTTTTCTATAAAAGCAGGTTGAGACTGGTCGTTCTTTGTTCATTTAAACAACCTTGGTGACGAACTCGTTGTTCCGCCCTGCTGTAAATTGCCGTGCGATTTTTCTAAGTTCCCTTTTTAAAACAGGTCGGTGCCTGTGTTTTGTTTGGTTTTAAAGGTTTGAACACTGTACCACTTAGCTGTTCTGACATTACACTTCCATATTCATATTATAAATAAATTTTAAATGTTATTTTCGACGGAGTTTTAGCCGCTTATAAATTACAACAGCTAGTTTAAAAATTAAATGGGCGATGAGAGGTAGAGGCAGATCGTAATATAAAACGAGTTACAAATTTTATTTTAATATATTCCCGAAATACTGATAATACGTATTGCTTGAATAAGAAAGAGATAAACATAAAATGCGTAATTATTCGCAATGGTTTTTGCCCCGGACGCATTTACAGTTAACTTGATTGTTAGCACAGACAATGGAATTTGCTATGATATCACCGAATCTGCAGGGGTCAGTTGTCTACGCTCATCTCGTCCGCATTTATTTAATTAAAAAAAAAGTTTTTTGCGGTGGCCCAAGTCGGATTTGAACCCTAGCCACATGTGAATAATTATTTTAAATCGCGAAAAGTGTTAAGTAAATAAATGCAACGTATTATAAATACGTAAAACTTTTAGTTATTGTGCGTTTATAAGATGGGTCTTTTGACAAAGTGGAAGAATCAAACTGTGCTATTGTAAATGTACAGATTTTTCACGGTCAATTTGTATATAACAACTTAATGTAAATTGGTAATTTAGAACATTTTAACGAAAACAGCGACTTCTTTCGGAATAAACTGTTTCTTCTCACCACGGAACCCTATTTTATAAGTAAACGTCTGAAATTGTGTCATTATATCGATAAAAACTGCATTTTAGTTTAAAAAATTCCAGTATAAATGCAAACGGACGAAAATAAAAACGCAATTTAACACAAATTAACATAAATTTGAATAAAACAGAGAATTTCGTTGAAAAATGTTCTGTTTTAGTTTTAAAAACTCCAGTATAAATGCAAACGAACAAAAATAAAAACGCAATTGGCCACAAAGTAACATAATTTTGAATAAAAACACAATTTTGTTGAAAAAATGTTCTGCTTCACTTAAAATTTTACAAAACTGACATCATGTCACTTGAAATTATACAAAAAAACGACATTTTTATCCAATAAGCGATAAAAAATACACCATCTCACATTATTTCACTTAAAAAATGATTACAATTCGTTTTATAAATCGTTTTGTAAGACGAAAATGATGTAAAAACAGTTTAAGAGTTATTTCTAAGCATAATTTTGCAAATGTTTTACACTTTTTCTCTAACTTGCTGCAGTTTTAGCAAAATTTGAATTAAAAAAACAGCAATTTCTGCAGCAGTTTTAGTAAGATTTGAATAAAAACACACAATTTCGCTGAAAAATGTGTTGGTCCACATCATCTCACATAAATTTTTACAAAAAACTGACATCGTGTCACTTGAAATTATACAAAAAACGACATTTTTTACTCAACATACGACGAAAATTGAACAAAAATCACTCAATTACACAGCATCGCACATAAATTTTTACAAAATCGCCATCATGTTACATAAACTATGCATAATTTGCAAACGTTTAACAAATAAACCGTAATTTTTTAAAGTACATCACACAATTATGAAATCGTAGCTCAATTTATATGAGTTTTCGACACTTTGTATGTGTAAAATAGCTTCAAATACTAATATTTGAATAAAAACACGCAATTTCCAAAGCATTTCGTTTAAAATTTTAGAAAATCGACATCATCTCCCATGAAAAATTTATAAAAATCGGCATCTTGTCACATTAAATTCTGCAAAAACGACAAAAAACAATATTTTTATACAACTTTTATTGAAAAATAGTAAAATTTTGCGAAAATACGTGTGTTGACGACAAATGAAAATAAATTTGAATAAAAACACGCAATTTCCAAAGCATTTCGTTTAAAATTTTAAAAAATCGACATCGTCTCCCATGAAAATTTATAAAAATCGGCATCTTGTCTCATTAAATTCTGCAAAAACGACAAAAAACAATATTTTTATACAACTTTCATTGAAAAATAGTAAAATTTTACGAAAATACGTCTGTGTTGACGACAAATGAAAATAAATTTGAATAAAAACACGCAAAAATTACGAAAAGACGTATGTGTTGACGACAAATTAAAATAAATTTGAATAAAAGCGCGCAAAAATTACGAAAATACGTATGTGTTGACCCCCAAAGTAACAAAAATTTGAATAAAAACACGCAACTTCACTGAAAAATCTACTACCACCTACATTTCGATAAACAAAACTTCAGTTATGTGGGCTCTTATACTAATATTTTAGCTTTAGATTTTGTAATTATTGCAGATTCGAGAAAAAAACAAAAGCAGAGTAGAAATAAAAAACACAAACACTTTGTAATAAACAAATATATTGTTCTTATTTCGTATAATACTTAATAATATAAATATAAATGTACAGCTGAATGTCTTATTTTCTACAAATTCGCTAGCAATTTACAAAACTGTAGTTTGAGGTGCACAACATTTCGAATTAAAAAGGATGCAATTTTTTCTAAGTTTCATTTTTTTAATTTAAACTTCCCGGGTGTCGGACATCTTGGTTTTCCGCAAATTATTCAAATGTTTTATTGAGTATGAAAAGGTATTCTATAATTTTATTAAATTATTTATAAAAACCGAAGACAATTTGAAAGCTATATGAATATATTATGTAGTGTCTTGCATCTACGTTGTTTTTGTACAAATTCGAAGGTCCTCACCAGTGGGAATCCGCCCGCGGCTACTTAAAATTCGTTAAATTATTTTCGCGCGAGAAATGGACAAGTTTATGCCTGCAGGTTTTTGGGGGCATTATATTCATTTACTTGAGCGAAATTTTAGAGCGGTCAGTTTATAATATTAAATTTGTTTGTGTAGTTTTTAAAACTATCTCTTGCATTCGTTCAAAATTTCTGCAGTTTTAATATGATTAAAGGTAATTCGTAAATGTTATCGTATTTTATATGATATAAGCAGTCAATCGAATTCCTGAAAGACCGCTGTCTAGATAGCTTTTATTCTATTAAAAATTTGACGGGTCGCGATTTTAAAATTTCGTCTGTAACAATTAACTACTTTTCTTGCATAGTTCAAACAGATAATTCTTAGGTAGTATATTTTACAAATTTTGTATGGCGTAATGCTTCTCCAGATTTAAAAAACAGTTGACGTGGTCCAGAAAAATATTTAATTGATCTAGCTTGAGCGTGATATTGTTATCTGCATCGATTTTAAATTTTAAATTGAAATCTTTTTGGCTATATAAATACACGTTTGTACACTTTTAAAATGCATGGTAGACGATTTTGCATTTAATCAAAAGTACATTGCTGATAAAAAGGAAGCACGTGTCTTTTTTCTAAGTGACAGGGCGGCTCTGACCCCCTAACGGGCAAAGGGTTGCTGTTGGAAAAGAATCGGATTATATCATTATATGCCACAAAAACTCTGACGGTTTTACAACAAAACTGCATTTGATATTCAGGTAAATCGGTGGCAAGCCATTTGTTCTTGATGTTTGGCGGCTAAGGTGAGCAAAAAGTTACTTCTATGTTGAATTAAACGGGACCAGCTTAAAACATTGCTAATCTTTAAACTTATATGGTAGGTCGGTTTTTATGAACAGCCATTTTATAATAGGTGGCCGAGATAATTTGATAAATTGTATTTATGTAGAGTTATTTCTATAAAATTATTAAAGCTCTTGGTGCAAAAACTTCTATCTTAAAACATACAACACTCATTTTTTAAGTTAGTTTATTCACGGCAGTTCTGCAACTATAATTTTATGTTTAATCTACATGCTTTTTTAATTACGAAAAGAAAAATATCGTAAGTATTATTAAAAACCGACGCTAAACATGTGCATTCAAATCTATCAGCATTTCGAGAAGCCCAATTTCAGTTAAGTAGACGGTCTGTATTTTTCATTACAATGTTTTATCATAAATATTATCGAAACTATTTAAAAATTTTACATTCACGGTAGATTGATCGATATAATGTTACAATTTCCACATCACGTCACATAACATTCTACAAAAACAATATTTTTATTCAACTGTCATTGAAAAATCTTCTGCTACTATCATTTCGATAAACAAAATTTCAGTTACGTAGGCTCTTTGTTTATTTTTATTACAAAAGTTCTTGTACAATTTATCAAAATATGTATGTGTTGACGACAAAATAACATAAACTTGAATAAAAATGACGCAATTACACATCACCTCACTTGAAATTTTACAAAAATCGCCAACATGTCATATAAAATTATAGAAAAACGATATTTCTATGCAACATCCGATTAAATTTAAATAAAAAACAAGCAATTGCATTGAAACTAGAAGCAAAATTTCAGTAACGTAGACTCGCTGTTCATTTTTATTACAAAAGTTCTTGTACTCCCACATCATTTCACTTAAAATTATCACAATTCGTTTTACAAACCGATTTTTATAATAACGAAAATGATGTAAAAACAGTTTTAGAGTTATCTCTAAGCATAATTTTGCAAATGTTTTGCACTTTTTTATAAATTGCATCGCTCAAAATTCAAATAAATGGCAACTCTTTAAATTACATCACGCTATTATGAAGTCGTAGTTTGAGTTATTTGGATTTTCGTCACTTTGTATCTGTAAAATAACTTCAAACACTAATATTTTAGCTTTTAGATTTTTATTGCAGACTCCTGAAAATACAAAAACAGAGTAGAAATAAAAAACACCAATACTTTGTAATAAGCAAATATATTGTTGTTATTTCGTAGAATATTTAATAATATAAAAATAAATAAATTTGGAAATTTTGGAGATTTTAAGTCAATTATTATGTAAAATTTAGCATGATTTATATTTGAGGAATAATACAAATCAATAAGTCGTAATCAATTTAATAGTAAAACGTTTCGCCAATAATATTGGCTTCATCAGTTATAAAAATTATGATAACATTTTGAAGAGATAAAGTAATTAATGGATTATAAAGACATTATTATAGTTACGTTGTTAAATATTTAATTCTGAAAGTTACAAAAATTTTTTTAGATTAGCGAAACATAAATTATTTCCTTATTTAAGAATACTTACGTTTTAAAATAATGTTGATAACTAAATTAATCATTACGACCTTTTATATTAAATTATTATATTAGTTATGACATAATTGAGTGGTAAATTTATATGTAAACTTTACGATATTTGTAAAAGAACGTTATTAAAATAATAGCGTCCATAATGCTGGATGCAAGAGGAATGTGAATGCAATGATAACAAAGGCAAGGTTACCTACAAATATTTGAGCTATCAAAACCTGCGCAGTATGCATAAAAGTTAGAGGATCGAATATAAAATTAAGGGGGGTAGTTCAAAAGAAGTTCGAATTTCAATATAAGAAACATAATTAGATAAGACAAAATCAGTAATCTGAGAAATATGAAAAGGGTGTTTATTTGAATAAATTGTTATAGATTGAGCTTAAATTGTCAATATCAGTTCTGTAATTAACGGCGGTAGGACTTTTTTGTATTTCAATCATTTCTAGAACTAATCTCTTTTTTAAGTTGTTCTCTCTATGTAAGACAGTAGGTTTATTGAAATTAAAGTTGTGAAAATTTTGATTAGCATGGTCAGTTAAAGCAGTTTTTTGGTTTTTTGGTGAAAATCTGTTAATTTTTATTGAGTTTTTATGTTGTGTTAATCTGTGTTTCAGTAGCTGTTTTGTCTGGCCAATATAAGTGGAGGTACAATTATTGCAATTAATTTGATATACTAATTTAGATTGCATATTAATTTGGGTTTTATCCTTAAGATTAGTAAAAAACATTTTACCTAGAGTGTTGTTATTATTATATGATATTTTGAAATTGTATTTATTAAGTTCATTTTTAATTTTTTCAGAAAGTTTTGGTATGTAAGGGATTGAAATATATTTATCAAATGAAGCTTTAAAAGAATTGTTAAATTCATTGCCTAAACAGTTAGGTTGTAAATCTATTGGTTGACTAAATTGGTTTACGTTTTTTATTGTATTGGTGCGTTTTCTAATTTGTTTTTTAATAAAATCTAAAGGATAATCATTTATGAGTAGTATATTGGTAATAATATTTAAATTTTGTTGGTGAAATTGTGGAGATGATAGTTTGATTGCTCGGTCTATTAAATTGTTAATTACAATAGTTTTGTATTTATTAGAAGTATTTGAATTAAAATTTAAATATCTGTTTGTTTTTATGTTTTTTCGATACCAGTTAGTTAAAATTTTGCCATTAGTTTGTGTAATGGTTGAAACATTTTTACCTTATGTGACATTATCCTTTATCGGTTGAGTCTTATTTTCGGCAAATGTAAAGCCTCACCTATGTGAAAGTTATTACTTTCTTTTATTTCAAAATTAACACAAAAATAAACAAAATTTTATTTCTTTAAGGTGATCACCTTTTATATATGCAATGATATGGTTGTTTACACTATAAAATTCTATGTAGATTAAAAGTGAGTTGCATTCTTCTGAGTTGTTAAATAAATGGTTATATGCCCTGTATCATATTTTATTTATCTGCAAATATTGATAATTAATCGCTAACTCGATTTGGTAAAGCAATCACTCAATCTCGGTTAGGTTCCTGGCTGACTGTGTAATTCTTAAATTAATTGAGTACGGATCTGTATTCCGTCTTCGCTCAACTGCGCACAAGCAAATACTCGAAATTAGGTCAAACTCTACTCCAAAATGGATTCCTCTGACAAGTTGCGATCAATGAATTAAAACAATGTGAAAATTCATCAAAGTTCCACCGGTAATTATTTAAATTCGGCTGCTTTCGCGGCATTATTGTCATTTGTTTTCTAGCGTTCGTTGAAGGGATGCGCACCAATTTCCCAATTGTTTTTCACGGCGCCGTTTTGTGATTCGACTTCCGCCTAATCTCAAATTATGGATTTGGCCTATATTATGGGCTGCACTGATTTTACAGCAACGGAAATCGCTTGGATTGACTTCAGTATGACTCTTCTTACATATGAATAACTTTCGCGGGCCTGACGTAGCTAGTTTTAGGTTAAAACAGTACCTGCTTTCACCGATCTTGTATCGGGAGCTCGAAGGACACGCTTATGTAGTTTTTGGGACTGCTATGGGCCGGATCCTGCTGCAACTCATGGGGCTGCTCGATGCTCTGGAAGCTTCCCCTCTGGGCTGTATCCGCTTGCTTTCCTTCACGCAGAAATCGGACTTGGTCTGCCGCGGCTTCGAGGTTATGTACACTGGGCTCGGAGAACTTTTCAACTTTTTTTGTCGCAATTTGATACAAATACTCCCACACGACCACGAACATGCACTCATTAAAATGGTATGCTTTTTGTGCTGATATAATTTTAATTATTATATGAAAATTTGATTTAACTGGAGTACATTTTTAGCATGTCTAATATCCGCTATAAAAAATTGCAAGTTAAATATTAAATAAAAAACGGATATGAACCAAGTTCAAAATAATTACTTATAACACTAAATGTGTCTATAACTAAAACTATTTACAAAATTCTTATTCTTAATATTGTAACGACCTCGACGTCCCGTGCGACGCGTGAGTCAGCCTTCCAGAACGACCTCGGGGTTAATACACGCGATGCGTCATGCATTTGCCGGAACAATCGAGGGTGTCTCGACGTTTCTAGAATGACTTACCCGGCAGATATAAATACGAGCAAAAAAAATAACAAGACAGTCCCGAATTCAGCTTTGAAGTATGCGGAAGCTGCCATATAAATAACGCGTGTGTGTAAATAAATCTAGCGATATAAATCATTTATGTTAAGTCGTGGAAATAAATAAATTGTATCTGTTGTTAGAAATAGTTCCTGTTAGTTTATAAATAATTTGTGTTCCGCATTAATAGTTCTTGTGTTGTTGTAAATCGTTTAAGATAAATTGCTGGAAATAAACGCTTAAAACAAGAAGCGGCGTATAATTTTTAATAGCCCAGAACATAAATCGTAACAATATTATTGTCTACATTTATTTAGTTAGCCGTGTCTTTTCGCCACTGCACGTTTTCTAAATTGCTTTTAATTGATCACACAAGTCACTGCACTGATTAATTTTTATTAGAGTATTTCCTGCACTAAGGGGTCCTTTGAATTCACTTGTTTGTTTTTCCACACAATTTTTGGTCCATCTGCTGCGTCCTTTTCTTGGCTTTTTAACCCTGGCTTGCTGATTCTTACAATTTTCATTAAATGCCTTAATGCCTGCCTTCTTAGCTTTTCGTTGCAACGTTCATTAGCTTATCTAGCTTCTCATACCTTTCTTTTAAAACCCTGACAAATATTTCATTGTTTAACTTAACTTGAATTATACGCTTCATTTCCTTCCCTTTGCAATCCGTTTTGTAATTAATAGTTCGGCTATTATCTTTGCACACACTTCTCATTTTAAATTCATCTTACAGTCAACTTAGATCTCTGTGAGAATTGAGCTTTGCTTATTGCGTTCTTTATTTAATTATATTGCTATTAATGGCCTCTCTTTACAAAAGGCCCTCATTTTATTAAATTCAAGTTTTAGCCTTGCAGTTATATAAAATACCTCACCCTGAGCTTTAGTGAAAACTCCATTAATTTGGCAATGCTCTTAGAGTTGAGTTGTAGGGCTTATGACCATAGCAATATTTGTATGAAATTGTACCGGTTTCATGCGAAGTAGATATATAACATGTATGCAAAATATCGTCTTCCTCCGACAAACAGTTTTTGAGTTATACTGCCAACAGACAGACAGACAGACGGACAGACAGACAGACTGACGGAATTGAGAAAACCTCTTTTTCGTCATCTAGTGACCTTGAAACGTGAAGATCTGAAAAATCTCGGAAGGCGATTTTTTCGTGATTACAATACTTCCTTCGTCTTTCAGACGAGGGAAGTAAAAATGAAATTTGAATTATAGTTTCTTTCCCTTTTTTATTCCCTTTGGAACCAAATTAAAAAAAAAGCAGGCATTATCTGTAACTTTAACTAAAAATTTTTCTAGATATCAGAGATATATGGACGCAACTAACAACATTCTCCTAAGAATTCAAATTTCATACTCTGGTCTTGTTGGGTATACTTTTATACTATACAGTGTACGATATGATGTAATATATTCAAACAGGTAAGTATTCAAAAATAAATCTTAAAATTTTTTATTCAAAAATTAAAAAAATAAACAAGTGTTAAAATAACAAAACACAAAATAGAAACAAAAGAGCAAGAATATAAAACAAAGTTCTAATTTAAAAAATCTGTATAGCGCTTTACAAGGAACTTCCCTTGCAAGTGGTAGTTTTGGAATTAGAAATTTTGAAAATATTAAAGGAAGAAGTGTTCGCCCTGTATATGTTGTTTACTCTCTATCAAAAATGTATCAATTTTCGTCAAAACAAAATCTTAAGCTATTGCAAAGCATTATTTTTCTCTAACAAATTTGAGATGAAGTAAGAATAGGCACAATTTATTTTTTAGGATGTTCATCCTATATCTGTTGCGTTGAAAATAATGCCTATTATAGTCAAGGGTAAAATTACAAGTTCGATGCAAGATTAGGGTTGTCAGGTGGTAAGGATAAAAAAGAGAAAGCATTAATTTAAAACATTATTCATAATCAATTTTCTTAAATAATTATATGTAAATCAAACTAATAGCTAGTATAGTTAGAAACATAAAAAGAAAACATTTAAAAAAGTGCACTTATAAACTAATTTTTTTTTCTATACTTATTTACACTGCTAATTTTGTATAAAAGTTTCTCATTTTTATTGATATTTTAATAAAATTTTAAACGTGAAACATCTTTATAATTTTAAACTACGCTCAAAATACCTCGGACAATAAACATTTTCAATTTATTTCTTTCTTTGGTCCACGCCCGCTGATTATGGAAAATGTTTCTTCTACATTAGCATTTTGGTAGCTATTAAAAAAAAATCAGGTTGAAACTCAACAGTATTTGTTTTAAAATATATTCATTGGAGGTAGTACAACAAAGTTTAAAGTTTTCTATATTGAGATTTTTTTCTACAAAAAGTTATTGTTTGATATTGTTTTTGAACTCCCCAAACTCGGACTACGCCACTGTTTTGGTGCATTTCTGGGGGATTTTTACGTTCTATTTAGTGCATAGAGGTATCTATAGTTGGCAGTTGGCAACCTTGGGCTCAGCCAGCTCAGCGAGCTTCACGTTAGTAATTTCTAGCACGTGTGAAGAAGTAGTGCCGCTCGGTGTTTGTTTTATCAACATTGTAAATCTGACATATTCAATTCGAACTTCAATACACAGGTAATTGTTCATAATGATTATGTAGGGAATGTAGGTGAATCCAGTTGCTTGTTGACTTAAAAGGCGTTTCAAATGTTTATGACGCACATGGAAGGTTGTGGTAGATGTTTTGCACGTCGGTAAAGAATGGTTGACAGAAACAAAATAACGCATTAATTTTATTTGTAATTCCGTATTCAAATCTAGACGGCTGATCGTTAGCGTCGCTATTAGTGCTTTCGAAAGCTATGTCAGGGCTGATTTACGCCTAAACCAGTTATACTGTTCAAAATTTACAGGTTAAAGCAACACATTACTGTTTATGTTCTAAAAAGTGCGATATTCTAAATTTGCATTAACCCTAATAGGTTAATAACCAATAATGCTCTTGTACTGTAGAAACGTCCAGTTTCCCCGTTTCAGATAGTCAAATATAATTCACACGTGCAAGGACACGTACAAGTTCCAGGTAAACAAAATACAAATTCAATAATTTTGCGAGGATTAGTAGATTTTGAAATATTTGGAATATGTACTCATATATCTAATACTTACTATATTGCTAGCGGCTATGAGTGGGAAACTTACCGATGAAGTGAGACACACAATCAACTCCTTCATGTATACGGTGAGCTGTGCGCAAGCGCTGCGGGGTCGTCCGCCCAATGGGGAAGTGGTAAAGTTTAAAATTCGCTTCTAAAGGCGGAGTTCGAATTCTCACGCATGCGCACGAGACGCGTTATACTCTAAGTGAGACTATGTCGGCGCCGTAATGTTTTCTGAAGTTTCCAGGTCCTACCAGCAATATATGTGTATTATATATATGTATGTACTAAGCCATTTTTGCAATAATAGTGTCTGTTGTGGAAATTCGCATTTTTCAAAAACTTGATTAAATTCTTAACTTTGTTCACGTGACATCTCTTCTGATCTTCAAGTGTATTTAATACTGATTTAGCACCAAAAGGTCAAACCTTTGCCATTTTCTACCAATAATTTTAAGTTGTTCACACACTGTAGGTTATCTCATTTGATTACTCCATGAATTGAAAATTATAGATATAATTTTGATAAATTGTACCTACCTATTACAGTTCGTACGATTAAATATTGTAATATTGTGGTAGTTGCTAGTTCGGGTTTCCTGGTTAAATTAGGATTTGCTTTAGTATATAGGGTCTTTCAAAAATAAACGCTTTGGGCAATTTTAATAAAAAAATTTACAGTTTATAACTTTATGCGGTATCTTTTGGACCTATTACAGTTAATCCAGTAATTCCAGGGCGTGCCCACGGGTCATGGTGATTGCTTTTTTTTCAAAAAAACGTAACGCCGACCAGATTTTTTACAATTTCCATAATTTTTTTTAATACAGCAACTAAAGTTTTTTTGTATCGCTTCGTTTTCAAGAAAAATTAAAGCCCATATTTTTGCACGTCTCTGAACCTGTTAAGACAAAAACTAAAATGCTCCAATATCTCAAAACCCTGTTGGCCGATTTTAGTGAAACTTTAAGGCCTTAAAGGTTTGTTGCTGATATTAAAGATGTCTTAACGCACTTACGAGTAGATTTAAATTAATTATTTCAGGGGCGTCTTGGATTTTTTTTTAACTTTAACAAGGTATCTCGAAAACAAAGCGTTTCCGAACCCTTGTTTATCAGAACTTTTTCCTTATTGTTATGAGCGGAACACGCCCACTTAAGGTTTACGTTTACTTTTGAGACACCCTGTAGGTTGTCTTCTGAAGCTTATACAGAAAAAACGCACTATTGTTAAAAACAGACCGAACGTACGAAAACTTCAAATAGCATACAGTCCTTTGTAAAAACGGACAGATTGTCCGAAATCCGTTTTTAACATAGGAAATGAGTGTGACAAGGAAGACATAAGCAAAATGAGTAGCAGGACAAAGATAGAAGGTAATCATGGCTAGGTAAATTTTTAAACTAAAATTAAGTCAACGAAACAAACCAACAGTTCTGTCAAATATTTTATCTGTCATTAACAGTATAAAGTGAGGTTTAAATAATTAAAATAATTATTCATTCCTCCATTCATTATCTATAGCCTCTTTTACCTTTCGGTGTCGAGGACCATTCATACCTCGCGGGAAGTGCAACGGAGGTAATGCGCCGCACGCGACTGACACTACGCTCCCCCGCATGCAAACATACCACACACACAACAACTTACATCTAACTTAACTAATGAGTTTAAATCCACTGCCGCTCCGAGAAAATTCTCGGCTACGGCCAGATTTGAACTCATGTCCACCTGGTTGCTAAGCAGACAACAAGCCCACTCAACCACCGAGGTGGCCTAAAATAATTATGTGAATAGTAAACAATAGTATATTTAAACCTCACTTTATACTCTTAATGACAGATAAAATAGGTATTTGACAGAAGTGTTTGTTTCACTGACTTAATTTTAATTTTAAAAATTTACCTAGCCCTGATTACATTCTATCTTTGTCCTGCTACTTATTTTGTTTCTGTCTTCCTTGTCGCACTCATTAATGTCCTATGTTCAAAACGGATTTCGGGCAATCTGCATAACAGCCCTAGTAAGAAACCTAACCTTTGACCCCAGTCATATGTTGTTTTCTTGTGCTGCTAGTTTCACAGTTCGCCCATTTGGAGTTGGTCCTAATTGCAATTTGGATCATTTGCCCAAAACTGGTAAATGTTTGAAAACCCATTTTCCTGGACTGAGGAAAAAACTGATTTTTTTTGGCAAAATTTTAATATTAGCAACGTAACTAATACTATATTTTTAATTAAAACATTTGTAGGTAAAACCTTTTTGTTTTTTATCGTAATATGCAGGGTCGAACTGGGTGTTTGAAACGGGTCGGGCGGGTGACACTTAATCGGCCCCTTTTAAAAATGCCTCTTTTTATAAGGCAAACTCAATTATTAAAAAATGACATTCAGAGAACAACTATACATAAGGTATAAAGTAAGCAATTCCGCCCGGTCGTACATAAAGTTGCTTTTTTAACGTTACCGATGATAGTGTGAAAAAATTCCTTTGTGAACATAACCTAGCTTAGGTACCTAAAAATGTTGGTTTACTACAGATTTGTAAAAATCTTGTATGCAACACGTTGCAAAAATCAGTATTGTTTCCACTCGTCGTAATTGACAATGTTTTTTACTCTTGAAAAGAAATACCAGGGCCGTAGCTACAGACTTAGGGGCCCCGGGGCAACAAATAATTATGGGGCCCCCACATTATCTTCCCCTTTAGCTCTACATCACTTTCATTTAGTAAACCTTTTTAATAGGGTTACTATTTGGTGTTTTTTTTTTCGGTTAAGATAGCAGAATGGGCATTTAAAACTGACAAAACACATATTTACTTGTCACATTGAGTTTAATATAAAACTGTATTTAATGTTTAAAAACAGGCTACCTATGTTCGGTTCAAAACTTTTTTAAGACAATTTCCTAAAGAAACTTCCTGCGTCTTCGGGGGGCCCCCATGTTCGGGGGCCCCGGCTGCCCCGGTGGTAGCTACGGCCCTGAGAAATACCGCCATTTTGCAACTTGTTCATAAATAAAACTATTTCGCAAAATCCCGTACTAAAATGTAAACTTTTTACTAGGGAAAGTCAGTAATTAGGTCACAAAAGGCTGTTAAAAAATACTCGGAGAAATACTTAGCCGAAAACAAGTTTTATTTTTTAACAAAGTCTCCACCTACAATAATACGTTTATCCCATCGCTTTATCAATGCCCCAATACCTGCTGCGTAGAAGTCTTTGGTCTGATGTCTCAGCCACATGCGCTCCTTACGTTCGACATCATTATCACCTGCGAAACGTTTGCCGCCACGTTGTTTTTTAGTGGGCCAAACAGGTGGTAGTCACTGGGGGCTAGAAAACATTTCTTTATGGATTTCATTTGCAAGAAGTCCTTTGCCCAGAAAAAACGGATAACGGCACGCTGCTCTTTCACAGTACATTTTTCCATTACAGTCGCCATTTTAACACTGCCTGCGCACGCATGTTATTGGAATACGGCAACTGTTACTTGACTATCATTAAGCTCGATTGTGCTGCCACCTGCCCTGACAGATTTGAAAGTAGCTCACTGTTAGGCCCTGAACACACGGCATTCTGTATCCGAGATACGGTATGCGGGATACAGAATCTGAGTCTGTTCAGACACAACGACTGAATCTCATTGTCAAATAATGTACGCTCTATGATCGTTGTATAGTAAGGAACGCCCTGCTTATTCGATTTAAATAGAAGTTGAAGAAAATCTGTTACGCCTATGATATGATATACACGTTGTCCCCAGAAATGTTGAATACGGGCATTTGAATGCATTACTTGGCGCTTAGTTACCACTCTCATAACAAACATGACAACCTATTTTAATAATCGAGAAGAACAAAATCACAGTGCCTAGAAACACTGCATTGCATTACTCGTATTCAAAATTTCTGGGGACAACGTGTATGTTTTGGCTGGCAAAAGTAGGCGTGTCCAGGCCCTGGTACACGTGGACCATATATATAATACACATATATTGCTAGTAGGGCCTCGTAACGTCAGAAAACATTACGGCGCCGACATAGTCTCACTTAGAGTATAACGCGTTTCGTGCGCATGCTGCGTGGGAATTCGAACTCCGCCTTTAGAAGCGAATTTTAAACTTGGCCACTTCCCCATTGGGCCATTATACATTGAAGAGTTGGTTGTCTGTCTCACTTCCTTGGCAAGTTTCCCACTCATAGCCGCTAGCAATATAGTAAGTATTAGATATATGACGTGGACTCATATGCACCATATGCTCCAATGGTAAATCGGTATCCGAGATACAGAATTTGTCGCCGGCGGCCGAAAAGGAGAGATAAGGAAAATTTGCAGCCAGATACTGTATGCGTCGCTGAATACCGTGTGAACAGCTCCATTTGAGCTCGTGTATTTTCTGTATCTGGGATTCCGTATCTCGCATACAGAATCCACGTGTGTCCAGGGCCTGGATGCGCCTACTTTTGCCAGCCAGAACATGTGATATCATATCATAGGCGTAACAGATTTTCTTCAACTTCTATTTAAATCGAATAAGCAGGGCGTTCCTTACTATACAACGATCATAGAGCGTACATTATTTGACAATGAAAAATTTATTAGCTTAGTAGAGCCCAATCCCTGACTTTAAACACTGCACTTCTAGACTAATTCGACAGAAACAAAAAACAGCAATGCTAGGTCCATAACAGCACGGCACTGCTAGTGACTGAAGGCCCGCGTCTGAGATTCAGTCGCCGTGTCTGAACAGACTCAGACCTCGGATACGGGTTTGAACAATTTTATCAAATTGACGGCCATTATGGCTTAAAACTAATAAAAATTGTAGTAATTAATTAATTTTAAATGTATTTGTGGATTTTTAACATGTAACCTGGTGACAGGAAAATCTAGCATTACTTTTGTTGTGTGATATGCTGCATTCGCTGTACTGCTTTTGTAAATTTAAAATTTGAAATCTAGTCACATGTTTTGTGAACTACATGTGCCTTTTCGGTTTTGTGCCGCAAGTTGTTAGGTCTTGAGAATGGAATAAATATATTTCGAAACTGTCGACCTTAGCATCAAGTGGTTTTATTTCAACAAACCATTAATAGCTCTTTTAATCGTTGCCCAAGTACTGAGATTGGTGTTGACTATAACCCCTTTCCCAGTCAAATTCTTCGCCTTAAACGTCTCTATATCGGCTTGTCAAGTTGGAAAATTTTCTGTGATTAAATCTGCGTAGTGTAACTGTATAATACAGGCACACTAAATCTGCGCGTACCGCTGCGCCATCTGTTGAGCGTTGTAGTAACTATTTCAATATTGGCGCCTAATTTAAATTGACGTTTGTCTAATTTTAATAAACATCATTACCGACAATTTCAAATAATCATTAAAAATGTCTCAAAAGAAAAAGTGTGTGACTAACTGTAGTTCATATAGGTTAGAAAATGTATTTTTCCATAGTTTTCTTGCAAATATGGGTAGAATTAAATTTAAGATGGGGAGAATCTGTAATTAATCATAATGGTATAATAACAATTTATACATTAATTCAAATTTCATTTGCTGTTAAGTGTAACAACAATAGTATATTATGATACAAGTTTTATAAGAAGCATTTTGTAGCACGCACGGGTTTAGGGCACGACGAGCGAAGGTATCATACAGTATTTTATCTACTTTGCCACTTTTTAAAACAAAGATTACTCTGTTTTTAGTATTTTTATTACAGCATTCCTTTTTGTCTGTTACGATATGCAAACGAGTATCGTAATAGCCTCAGTACGAATGCAATGTAGATAAATTATTTTATACTACCACGTATGAAAGTAGCATTATCGCGACAATTGCCTACTACAGAAAGTTGACAATTTCATACATTAGCACTATATTATATCGTACTAGTCATATAGTAACGGCAAACGCTTTTGCTTTATTCGTTGCTATGCTTCCCAACAAACTCTCATTTTTTATAATTGTACCAATAATAATATAACAATCAATTTTGTAAACGAAATAAAAACAATTCTTAAAAATAGAATTTACTTTGTGTGGTTGTCTAAAAACTAGTGTTCAGAACTCACTCGAAAGTGCAAATATCTGTGCTCGTGTTTTAGATCCACTCGAGCTTCGCTACGCTATGCCCTCGTTTGTCTAATCAACACTCGCATGATATTTGCTACATATATGCTCTTTGGTGTTAGTGAGAAATTAAATTATCTTAGCATAATTAATTTTAGTTTTTAGGTACTTACTGAATTTTAAGGAATTTACTTTTCTTTTTTTAATCTTTATAACTAGTCCCTGGCCACTAGCGATGTGTCGATCCGGTCGGATTCGATACAAAGGATCGAATCCGGGGCAGGATCGATTTGGATCGAGTCCAAGTTTCGGTCCGGATTCGTTCCGAGGAACGAAAAGGTCGTGAGGCGTCAATTCTCGCGGACATTCATTCCTTTGGCATTCCGTTATTCAATCCATTTCAATACGGAATACAATACAATATGTTGATGAGGAACAGTAAATGATGATGGTGTTCGTTTTAGAGGCTCGACGTCGACAGGCGACACATGATACGGCCGAAGTTCCATGCTTTTTTATCAGTTATCAGTGATTTATGGCTTTTGGCGGCTTTGTATGTGCCCAATTGATGTTTGAAACATATACTGAATTACCGACTGCGTGACCACTCACCAAAACAAAGATACGCGCGTTGTTCGTTCCGGGTCCGGAATGACCGAGGACCCCGGGTGTCTGAAATGCACATTCAATTTCGATGTCGATCCGAGGATCGAATCCGATGGACTCGATCCACTTGCGGAATGGGATTGGAATGAACGAGTCCGCAAAAGTATCGAAACTTCCCATCACTACTGGCCACTATTAGACTCAGTAGTACTTAATTTTCTGTTATCAAGGAATGTCATTATATGTACAGATAGATTGCTGGAAATAAAAGAACATAAAGTAGTTTTTGAAAAATATTTATTTTTAAACTATTTTAATTTACAAATACTGTAATATTATTCTAAAAATATCAATATTTTAGCTTTCAGTAATGTTGTGATTCTTCAGGGCATGCTTTTAACGCAATTTAGTGCACGTCCACGTTCGATCAGTAGAGTTAAGCAACGCTCTTTCTGGTCAGAACTTGGATGGGAGTTCCACGGCTGCATCTCTCGGCGCCTCGTGATACGACTGTCACGAGCAGTGTTGCCAGCTTGCAGCTGTAATATTTCGCTAAAACGATTATTCAAATCCGCTAGAAACCGCCAAAAATTTCTAAATGTTAAGTTTGCATTGAACAAGGAAATATTTAATTAAAAAATAAAACAGATTGTTTTATTAGTATACGTATAACTACAAAATAAGGTTTTTCTCCAACTACATGAATAAGACGCCATATTGTCCAATAATTTTGTATAAAAAGTAAGCCATTTCGGGATGTTCACCAATTACCTTGGCAATTGTACACTTTTCGATTCATATTTGCATTATATACCTAGTACAAAAATGTACGGAATATAGGGTTTTACATGACAAATTTTAAATAAAAACAAACGCTTCGTCAATATTTGGCAATCGCCGTCGTTGTTGTTTAATTTCCCCGTATAGTGATCGTTTATTTGCGCCATGGCAGTTCTACAATATAACATATAATGTTTGATTCTAAATAATAAGTTATATTAACGAATGTATGAGTAGTTGAAGAAAATAGTTATTTGTTTCATTAGTACAAAAATTAAATGATTTCGGGACAAGTAAGACAGATCGCCGGACAACGCGCAGCGTACTACTCATAACTAGGTACCTAGTAAGAAAGAAATATCTTATAATTTAGAAAGAGGTATTTAACTACTAATAACCTACCTCAGACATGGACAATAAACATTATTGCTAGTATTCAATAAAAACTATGTCACCTGCACCAAATCAAATCTCATTTGAGACTTCGTGTTCAGTCAAATTAAAACATAGTAATAGCACAGAATAATAATAACCAGAAGGATATCTTCTACAAAACCGCATTGATGTCGACGCCGACAACGGGTGACCTCGAACCTTTGTATTCCATGGGCTCTCCCCAAAGCCGCTACCTACACTTGCCGTTTCGGGGTAGAATTTCGGGGTAGAAACGTCTCAAGGCTATGCGGGGCCGGCGGTCAGGTAATACGAGATATCCTTCTGGTTATTATTATTCTGTGGTAATAGCTTTGCTGAATGCATGTTATTATTGTTATTGTCATCCGATATTCCCAACGTACTCGCATAAAAAACGTCTAACCCCCTAACGGCGGCGCTGGCGCGGGGTGCACGGGCCAGTTTATATTTCTCGTTCTGGAAACCCCTTACTATATCAATGCTTTACCGTCAGTTCACATTAGTTGGCTAAATCTTATGTTACACAATAAAATAATAAATATACATGTACCTGAAAAATTTGAATTCGTCAGTTTTATAACCGGTAATTTCTTAAAAAGCTAGATTTTACGTTAGCCGCTAAATAATTAATTTCACCGCTAAAACGCCTCCCAATAAGCCAGATTTAACGGAAAAATCGCGGACCTGGCAACACTGGTCACGAGAATAGTGATTAGTTATTGTTTTGTAGAATAGTGGGTCCGGTCGTCATAACAACATCATGACAGTCGTTAGTGGGGTTGAAAGTCCCCATAAATGCACAGCGACGCCTATAATTGGCCTAACGCCTGTTGGCTGAGTGCAAAATAAATAAACAAATAAATATTTTTAAAATTTTCATTCTGGTTCCAATCATGATATAAATACAAGGGTATGCTCGAGAGATGGTAATCCACTGCGCACGTGAACCACATGACGTCACATTCGTAAGGTCTCGGGCATGATTATCATGGTCTCGGGGATATCAGGAGGGCTTCGGCATGTTGGACGATGGTTGCACGCATTGCACGTCGATAACCCTAACCTCATTTATACGGTTTCTCTCCTGTGTGGATTTTTGCATGTCCAACTAAATCGCGTTAGAACAACTATAAGGTTTTTCTCCTGTGTGCGGAAAAGAGTTATAATTTACGAGAATCAATAAAACCGCGTATTATTCACACGAAAAATAGCATTTATTACAATTGCGTACGATTTCCGTCCATTTCACCATTAACTTGACCCACTACAAATGCAAAATACGACTTTTAAAACGTAACTTTCAAATTGCCACCTATTGATGACGTATTCTGGTTCACGCTTTCTCATTGGTCGTTGAGAAAAGCTGCGCTCGAGCATACCCTTGTATTTATATCATGGTTCCAATGATATATGATTCTGGCTAGTTGAACCTTCATGGTCATGTTGCCATTTGCCAGTTCCCTCTTAAGGCATTCCCAAACATTTTCAATAAGAGGCGGTTATTTCACCAGCTATGGTAACAATAGTGTACTGTTGTCTAGTCAAAACATGTTTATTGATGTTTATTGTACGGCAAGGTGCTCCAGCTTACATGAATACATAATAATATTAATAGTAATAATGTCTTTATTGACAAAAGAACTTAAACACACTTAATATAAAAACATTACAGTGCCAATATGGCGAAGTTCAGTAAACAGTTCTGCTTTTCAACTTAACTGTCATGGTCATGGTGTACAAAACCCAAAGTATGCAGCAGAGCATGTGCGTCACCCTAACATTATATACATGAAAAGAAATTATTGATTACATGATATACGCCTAGTTTTTAAAGCAATGAGATCTGTTTATTATATAAATCACTAAAGTATCAATCTCTGAAACTCTGAACTGATTGGTTTTTAATTTCCGACGGTACATGATTATAAATTCTCGCAATATTGTGAAAGAAGAACCTTTAAAAAAACGCAGATTTGTGAAGAGGGGGAGTAAGAAAATCCTTTCTTCTAAAATGTTAATATTATGAACGTCAGATCTAAAGCAAATTTTATTGTAGAGATAAGGTGTTTTTGTAATAACAACTTTATGAAAGAGTACAGCTGCATGTAGTATTCTCTGATTTTGCATGTTAAGCCACTTCACTTCTTGTAATTTATATGATATGTGATCGTACTTTCTAATGTCAGATATAAGGCGAAGACAAGAATTTTGAACTCTTTGTATTCTATTTTTATCGAAGAAATCCAAACAGGGACCGTAGATTACATCACAATAATTAAAATTTGAAAGTATCAAAGATTCGCAGAGCATAGTTTTCAGTTTTATTTAAAAAATGTTTGTTTTTATAAATAATCCTTAATTTGCCATAAGCTTTTTTGATAGCAGCAGACATGTGCTCCTTGAATCTCAAGGAAGTGTCTACCTGTAGTCCTAGGTTTTATGTGCTATTGCTAATTTGTAATGGAGAGTTTTTGATTTGTATATTTACACAATTTACATAATTTAAAATACTTAATAGAACGTCATGATTGATGGTATCAAACGCTTTAGTGTAGTCTAACGTAATAAGAACAGTAAATTTGTTATTATCAGTGGCTGTTAAAATATCATCCACAGAGCTTAGTAGCAATGTGCTACAACACTAACCTTTTCTAAATCCTGATTGATTCGAAATTAAAATATTATTATTATCAAGATATGTTCTAATTTGTAAGTTCAAATTTTTTTCAAATATTTTAGGCAATGTAGGTATAGTCTATTTTTTTGCTTTATGATTCAGAGCAGGCTTTGCATTTATATTATTTTAGCAGTGTACAACAGTTTAGTTACAAAATATAACTAATGTCAAAATCCAGGTCGCCGGGATTGTCAAGTTGACACTACAGCAAATCTTAATAAAATGCCACGAAAAAGCAGTATTAGGTAATAGTAAAACCAAAGAGGCTATAAAACGCCGTTCTACTAATATAAAAGATATCAATGGTAACTTAAGTAAAACAGCCATCATTGGAAGAATTGGTCAAATCTTCCATGTAAGTATTAAGAATTAAACAGATATAACATTTCTAACAATTTCTTATAATGCTAGCTTTCGAATGCTACACACAAATCGAAACGAAGTAAAATCACTCCAGCAATAACCGAATGATAATATGAATAAAGAAAAGGAATTTCTAACTTGGGAGGAACAGAGTTTCAGGGAAGATATTAAGAAGAAAATTTGGAATTTTTTACTTTCGATAATTTATTGCTGTGTGCAAGGGGGGAACTGAATTATACTGGGAGTCGTTTTAAATTATACTACACATTAACAAATATGGGATATAAATACAAAATTGTGAATGGAAGAAAATTGTGTGAGAAGAGTCATATCATTTCGGCGGATTGCTTTTTAAAGGAAATATTTACAATTTCGAAATTATAGTGAAAAATGTATATTCATGTTTTTGAATGAAACTTTACCAGGATGTGACTTACTGTTGGACTCGGACAATAATGACAGGGGCTATCATAAGTGTATCAATGGTGACATTTTTAGGCAATGTTGAAAAACAGTTAATCCCTGCTTTGGCCAAATTGAATGGAAAATGTGTGTTAATTATGGATAATGCACCATATAATTCGGTTCTTATCGATAAACCACCCAATTTCTCGTCCAATAAACTACAAATACAGGAATGGTTAATTAAAAGTGACGTACAATTTGATGACAAAATAATAAAGCGACGATTATGGGAGTTTAATTTTACTTTACATATTGACCAAAAGCAATACTAATTGACAAAAAACGACATGGGCATGAAGTTTTTAGATTACCTCCATACCACTGTCAATACAATCCAATTAAATTGGCATGGAGTTTATGTAAGAACTATTATAATAAGGACATAAATTCTCAGCCTCCCTCAAAAGACATAATTGCTAATTTATGGCTTAAATCTCTATCACTGTGTACAGCAAACATATGGAAAAAAACGTTGAACACTGTGAACTACTAATATAAAGTGACTGGGCAAAGCACATTGTTAAATTGGTGTGGATGATATACCTCCTGTTATTATTAGGTTGGAAGAATCTGATACAGAATCGGAAGACGAGTTGTATTCCTCTTCTGAATCAGATTCTGGATGATTATCCTGAAGTGTATCCATCTAAATTCTGGTAAATTATATCTCTGAAAATGGTTCTACCAGAGTATTTTGTATTATCTCTTTATTTTGAAATGCCTGTTATATGTGTAGCATAAATAATAACTTACACAACACAGTTCTACAAACAAAAATCATCAGCAAATTATTAATAATATATTTATTTTTACATTAGTACATAAAAGATAGATGTCTAGAAATTTTATGACACATAAATAAACTTACTTAAAATAAAGCAATACCTTATTTAATGTCAATGGTTCAGTAATTTTAGCTCTTATTAATTATAATAGTGCTTATAAGTTAACACATTGACAGTTCTAATGGTCTTTGACATAACTAGTGTTTTTACTTCCTTTTACCGTAAAGGAAGTATTGGATTCACCCCAAAAATTCGAAATTGAGTTTTCAACAGATCTTCACGTTTTAGAGTCCCCTGATCCCAAAAAACATATTTTTTTTCATTGGTCTGTGTGTCTGTGTGTCTGTCTGTCTGTCTGTGTGTCTGTCTGTCTGTCTGTCTGTGAACAGAATATCTCAAAAACGAAAAGAGGTATGGCGTTGAAACTTCATATATAAGTTTTGTGTACTATGTAGATGAGACAGCAAGCTTTTTAAAAAAATCGCATAACCGGAAGTAGGTGTTTACTCTTGTGATTTTTTAGTTTTTTTCGATTTTTTCAAAAACGGCTCTAACGATTTTTTTCAAACTTTACATTTTTATTACATTTTTAATGTGCATTAACGTGAGATAGGTGATTTTCCAGTTGAATACTTCTAAAGTGGGTTTCTTTTGTTTTTTTTTTTCTATTTTTTTATTAACTCCTATTTTAAATAGAACACCCGGTATATTATTACATTTTTGAATTCTGCTTAAGATTTTAGAGAAAATTTGTCTCTTCAACTAACGCTCTATTTTGTACCGTTTTTGTAGAATTCGTAATTTTTGAAAATTTTTGACAAATGCTTAAAAATTAAAAATTAAATATTTAACTAATTATAAGATCACTGTAAAAGGAAGTTGTGTGAGTGTATCACACCAGATTTTTTCCTTTGTCACTAACTACCTACACTGTTACAAAAATGCAAATGCAAAGCCTGCTCTGAATCATAAAGCAAAAAAACAGACTATAGAATACTGATTGGTCGCAAATATTTAAGTTCACTGGGTTGTTGGACTTTGGCCAGAGGCAGAATATTAGCTCGTTTCCACAAACTTGGAAAAAAACTCTGTTCTATACAACAGTTTATAATGAGTGATTATTGAAAGAATATAAAGACAACAATATTTTATTAGTGTTACGTTAATACTATCACAACCGGTTGCAGTAGTTTTTATTTCGTTTGTGGCTTTTAACACAATATCTGCTGTTACCAAGGAAAATTCAAAATTGTTATCAACGTCTACTTTGGTAGTTTCGTAATACAGACGTGCCCCCATCAGAATTTAACTGAAAATGCAAATTTGCGGAATCTATAAAACATTTATTTATCTGATTAGTGTTACATAATGTCTCAGGAGTTTCCTTGCGATTTTACTCATGAATATCAAGATTTTTTTCTCGACGAATGGCGGAATTAGTTAAATTTTGCAGATCTTTATAGTATTTTCAGTTTGCATTAAACTGTGATCCCTAGGATGATGCATATGGATATTACTCCACAATAATGTTTGTTTAGCTTTTTAGAAATAACAATAAGATCACTAAGGCTTTGACATTTTTCAGTAATTCTAGTGAGTTCATTAATTATTTACTTTAGATTTAGTGATGATAGAATTTGATTAAAATTTAAAACGAAGTTATCTCTACTACAGCATATTGATATTAAAATTTTCTAAGCACAGTACATAATCAACAGTAGGAATTGCTTATTAATTTTATATTTAATCCAATGCTGCTCAGAAGCCAAGTTGTTATTTGCAATCAACATTGAAATAACTGTAAAATTATTTTTAATGTATATACCTACTCCACCTTCCCAAGTATCTGTAACACGATCAGTTCGTAAAAAAGTAAAACCATTAATGTTAATTACAGCATTCTCAATATCGGGGGACGGCCAGGTTTCAGAAACTTCCACAATATCGTGATCAGAACCTAAAACATATTGTTTAAGGCTTCTAAGGAGTCATGTTCGCAACCAATTATACAGTGCTAAATTATTCCAAAAGAGACGAAACTTGTTTTTACTTTCTTGACTTCAGCAATAAATTCTAAGTAGGCCTCCCTGCAGTAAAGAATTCTTCAAATCAATCAAATTTGACCATTATGAAGTTATTTGATCTAAAGGACACAGATAATTAATTATTACGATTTTCTTATTATTATTTCATGTCAAATATTTTAAAACCTAAAGTCTTCTTTAAAAAATTTTACATACTAGTCAAATTCTGTATCTATTATTAAACAAAAAGTTTATCGAGAAATACTGTATCTCTTTGTTAGGCCTCACAATTTTGTTAAAAAAATTATTTTAGATTATTTTATTTACCTATTCTACGGCCTACGTCGTTGTCGGTTAGGCAACTAATATAACAAGCCGCCGTAAAACTTTCTGCAGAGGGATTATGAGCTAATTGACATAATCTGTTAAAGTGATACTTATCTTGTAGTGTTTTTAAAAGTAAATGCTTGATTTTGCTTGAAATATAAAAATAGATTAGTGTGCTAAATGGCTCATTAGTTTTGTAGGTTCTCATGTGCTCTAAAAGCCCCAGCTAATAACAGAAGGTTTGTTGGTGATATTAATTTTTAATCAAAAATCAATACTTTCCAAAAACTAGTTGACAAGAAAGGTTAATTCTGCACATATTTAGACTGACAATAAATATCGATAAACATTTTAAACTTTTGTTATCACCCGCAATTTCTGTGTGTATGTTAAGGATGATGTAATGTAAGTCATTAATACAGAGGCAAACCACAACATGGCAGAAACTTATAAGTCGCTTTCTCTTTCTGGTTTCTAGAAAACGTCTATCAACTAAGCTCATCTTTTTCTGAAATAGTGATGCACTTACTGTTATCTTAGTATCAGATCACAGTTGAGGTAAGGAATAACAATAGAATTTTGATTTATAGTAAAAACGTTTTAACATAACCCAGGAGGTAAAGACATGTTTGAATTATAATAAACATAGGTATATACCACGAGATCGCAGAAAAAAAAGTTTCATATAGAAACCAATGCGTAAAGTAAAAATTAAAAGCATGTAGGTACTTATAATGTATGTAATTTATTGTAATGTATACTACAAATGTAATGTATAAAACAAAAATATAATATATATAGTATGAATGGTCCTCGACACCGAAACGTAAATCAGGCTATGGATCATGAATGAATGAATGAATATAAATTGAGATTTGGCACGTAAGTAGTAGTCATATGAATAAACATCTCGTATACATTGCTGACGACACCTTCTGGAGTCGATTAACTCGGGTAAGAACGATTGCATATAAAATTCGCTAAGCTTCTTTGCCATTTGTTCTTTCTATCTGTCATCTCTATAACATATAGAACAAACGTTAACTATAAAATAAATACACTATTTAACTACATATATTTTTTTTTTAATCCACTTCATATTATAGTTCTGGAAACACACCAGGATAAAATTGTTTCTTTGTTTATTTACAATAATACCGATGAGACAAAAAAATTAAAAACGGTATGTCTAGTTTTGATTCAAACATTTGAATTGCCGAAACGCCACATTTTTATTAATAAAGATATGACATGAAAATTCAAGTACGTGTGATTTAAAATTTACCTTTTAATCTCTTCTACGTGTAATCCTTCCTTGGTATAGATCACAAAATAACAGAGTTCTCGCTTGGTTATATGCAATAAACCTTGCACTTGGTAATAATAATTGTGATTCCGTTTCAGAAGAATTCCGTTATTCTCTACAGTACAGTAATGTCAGTAATCTATTTTCCGCTGATTAACTGCATCTAGGGGCGAAATATTTCCACTCCAATATTTTTTATTTACTCGTAGGTACTGAGAGCATGATATTGTTTATTTTCATCATATATACAAAATATAAAAAACTACTCATAACTTCCTGAGAATTTTCATATACATACTTACAATACCGCGAGCGGTCGACGAATTGCCGAAAATTTTTGTCCAAGTGTATGAGTGTTTATTGCTTCGATATAAATTGGTCGAGTGCGACAGCGGCTTTTTTATCAAATTATTCCACAGTCTAAAATAATCTGATACAATTTTCTATTGGTAGTTATGTATATAAAAGCAATAATGTATGAAATAGTGTAATTATTTTATTCTCAAAAATATCAAATGTTGTTTTTCGAATAGTACGCCCTCTATATTTCTAAGTAAATCGATAGGAAATTAAATTATGAATAAGATGCTCATATGAATTTTTGTTTTTGTTTTAATCACAAAGAATTAATGGTTATAATTATACAATGACGTGACGTAACAAAATCGAAATTAATTTTTTTTGTCGCAATCATTAACACACCGTTTAACATTGGTCAGTTGGATTAGAAACGGCTTATTATAACACTAATATGAAAAGTAATTTTTTATTTGTCAAATTGAAGCATAAGAATATCAAATCCATACAAAAATTCAATAAATCTGGAAGAACGAGCTTTACCGAGTTCATCTACCCCGATCTATTATAAATAACAATTTTCTAATTTTCCAAACGTTCAACTGGAAAATGAGATGTCTGTCATGGTATCACGAGATAATATTTTTTTAAAATTTCATTTAAAAAAGTAGGTTGGCTTTTTTAAATTAATTTCAGTGTGCGAAGTGCCACTTTGTTTCACTCAGTGAAAAAAGTGACACTTTGCTTTTAATTTAGAAATGAACGATTTTAAATAGACGTTTCCTTAGTTACCAGAACTGACCAACGCACTTGACTAAAATGAAGGCAAATACAATTCTATACAAAAGGGCTTGGATTTGAATATTTAATGAATAACTATTAGACCACAAGTGTTAGAAATGCAACTTTTTTTCACAAGTGTGGAGGGAATAAGCGCGCTAACACGAGTTGTCCATAAAATTTTTTAAAATTTCATTATACATTCAAATCCAAGCCTATTTTGTATAGAATTTTAGTTGCATTCATTTTAGTCACGTGCTTTGGTCAGTTCCGGTAACTAAGGAAACCTCTATTTAAAATCGTTCATTCCTAAATTAAAAGCAGTGTCACTTTTTTTCACTGAGTGAAAAAACAAACACCGAAATTAATTTGAAAGTAATTTGAAAAAGCCTACATTTTTAAATGAAATTTTAAAAATAACTATTTATTGCTGCTGCTTTTTGATATATGGTTATTATCAACGCCAGATTTAAATTTATTGAAAAGTTTGCAATTCAAACACCATGCATCTGAATATAAACATGTACACTTGCTTTCAAAACTTTCGCGTACACCAATTTTTCGCTGTATTAAATCAGGGTTGTAATTAATCAACTCTGACATTTAAATTTTTGAAAAGTCAAAATGCCTCGACTGACAGAGTACATGCTGTCAATGTCATTTTTAACCTAATCTCAAAATTACCCGTTCAAACAGCTAAAATTTTGCAAAATCGTTGTTACTTGATTTTGAATGTGTACGCGAAAGTTTTGAAAGCAAGTGTACATGTTGAAATCCAACAATAATGAATAATGAAAAACGGTAATATTATTGTGAGCTTACAAGTGATTTATTAAAATTGATTTACTTGATTAATCATTTTATAAATTATTGTCGATTCTTGCGGAATTTTAGTACATGCAAAATGAATTCAACTCTGTTACTATTAGGCCAAAAGATATATATTTTTTATTATCATGCAGTCCGAATGATCGTAGATACCTAAAAAAATTCAGAAATTGTATTTTATTCAATTTTGTCAGTTTAAAGTGACATTATTAACTCTATAACAACCTTCATAAAGTGTCAATGAAGAACAATAGATATATTTTTATTATTTCTACAAATATTTACATTAAATGATTCTTTCTCTTGGTAGTGTGTAATATACCTATAATTACTAAAATTTAGATCAAATCGCCGATGAATGGGTAAATTTATATCTTAATTTGAATATTTTTTTATTTTTATTCAAAATTTCGTCAAAATTGAATAATAAATATTATACACCAAGTGAATTAAACATATGTTTATTCACGAAAAGATTTTGGGCTCACGAGCACGCAGTGCGAGTGAGATCAAATCTTTGAGTTAATAAATGTTTAATACACGTGGCGTATATATGTTTTTATTCCATTTTGACGAAATTTTGAATAAAAAATTTAAAAACATTCAAATTTATAGCGCCTCCTGCTCTTAAATCACTTATCAAACAACAAATAAAACAGCACCCTTACTGTGTGCCAAACGTCAAAGTGACGTTTGTCTTCTGCTTACAGCTATACACAAAATTGGAAATAAATGACATTAAAAATATTCAAATTAAGATAATTGTATATTACACACTACCAAGAGAAAGAATAATTGAATGTAAGTATTTGTAGAAATCATAAAAATATGTTGTTCTTCATTGAAACGTTTTTAAATCTCTAGTAAATTAAAACGCTTTTATTTCTCTTGTGAATCATAGAGTGTTTATGAAGGTTGTTATGGAGTTAATAATGTCACTTTAAACTGTCAAAATTGAATAAAAACATATATACGCCACGTCAATTAAACATTTATTAACTCAAAGATATGATTTCACTCGCACTACGTGCTCGTAAGTTCAACATCTTTTCGTGAATAAACATATGTTTAATTCACTTGGTGTATAATATTTATTATTGCATTAGTTGATTTAATTTAGTCCAATAAATAATACACAGAAATAATACGTAGAACGTACAGAAAACATAAATCAACTACTGTAATGTTGGTTGCATAGCCCTGTTCATTTTCAATGATTCTTTGTGTACATACTATGTTGTTGGAAGAACGGGCCAGTTCATCAGTACAATAACTTTTTTATGATTTTCAATAATTTTAACTAATTTAAAATATAAAGCTTGACTATTACATCTTAAATCAAGCTAGAAAAGTAAGACAGAATGTATGAAAATTTTTGTTAAATGTTCCCTATCATTATAAGCAGTTCACAGCAAAGAGACATGTATTTTTCCTGTTTTGTGATATTTACCCCTGTATTGGTGGGATGTCCACTCTTGGTGGGTGGCCCAGGGCCCGGGCCCCTTGAGCCCCCCTCTTAATCCGGGCCTGATTGAGGGATGAATGTTTACGACTATTAGCTCATGCTATTGTATTTCTGGTCATTTCTGGAGTTAGTTGAGGTTGCTTTACAAGTCTTCTGCATTTGAAATCAAGCTCGTCAAGTTTCACCTTAACAGTTCGAACTGATAGGTACCTTTGTATGAGACTCTTCAAACTTGTTGTTTATGTCAGCATGACTTGCCCTCCTGTATTTCAAGGTAATCTTCTGCAATTACTTCTTGTCTCTTGGAGTTGACCTGCTGCCTTCCAAATCAACCAGCACGTATCATAGGTTAGTTCGCTTTCAATTTACTGCTTAAATCGAACACTGTTGACCGTGATGCTGCACATTTTTTAGCTATCTGACGTTGACTAGGGTCTGTATTGCCTACTAAAGCAAGTATGTATAACTTTTTCTCTGAGTTTTTTTCTGTGCATCTAAAACAATGTAAAGGTAAAACATCAAATAAATTTCTGAATTTTTTGCCACTCATCTTTTTCAATACTTTTAAAACATGCACAAATGTAGTAGCAAACTTTACAAAGCAATTTTTGTACTTACACTCTTATAAAATGGTATTAATCGTTGTTTAAATCTATTCTTTCCAGGAACACTTGCTCGAATTTCTAGGTTGTAAACAAGAATGTTTTGAATTTTCTTTGAATTTTTGCTGGCTATACAATCATTTTTAACATTATGCAGCCTTAACAGCATTGTACCTGTAGATTGTGGCTGCGTACACAAACATGAAATTAAAAGTCGATTAATTAGTAATATTTATTTATTTATTTATTTTAATTTACACTGTTCTACAGGTAAAACCCAATTACAGAACAGGATATGTAAATATGGATTTACAAGAATATAACTATTGAGTCTAATAAACTGATAAATACCTAGTACGTATAATAGCTTAATGATATAAAAACAACTTTGAGAATTCGCATCCGTGCAGTAATGCAATATTTTCAAGTAGATATTCATAATATGCAGCCTGAATTGTGCGTAAGACAGCGCCAGTGATAAGTTTGGTAACGCCCAAATCAGTGTTGCCAACAACGGCGAAAAGTCGCTAAATCTAGGGTATTTAACAAGTGGTTTAGCTAAAAAAAATAGGAATTTGCGATTAGCGACTTTTCTAGCGTTTTTGATATATTTTAGTTTGAAATTCTAGGGTATTATTCGCAATTTAAAAAAAATATGTAAATATTTATTAATTTCAATATTTCTAAAGCGACACATACATTTATCTTCAACAATTTTCATATACGAAAGAATTTCAAAATACATATTATTTGCAAATTTGTTATACTGATATGATTAACGCCTGAAATTATATTATGTTTACCTGACATTTATTTGTATTTCGTACGTGACCAGACGGTCATATTTGCGCTTATGACGCCGGAGATTTGAAATTAAAAACTGAAGGAGCTTTATCTTTACTCTTTGCAACGTTTGCACATTGCACAATTTGTCATTGTCAATTGTAATGACTTGGTACGAAGAATTAGAACGTTAAATTGTTTTTTCCTTAAATAAATAGGTAAGTTTTTATTTTTATATTCATAAGTAGTTTACGTATTTCTTTATTCTGTGGAAAAAAATAAATGCTTGATTTTCTAAGGTGCGTATTTCGTATTTGGCGACTTTTGATCTGAAAATGGAGACATTTAGTACCAATTTAGCGAATACAACTTGCGAAGAGTTGGCAACACTGGCCCAAATCGAAAAAAAACTTTATTGTTTTCTTTCATACACAGAAAAGCGGAGCTTAAGTAGAACGATCTATTAACTAGTACATTCGGCTGAAGACTGAATAATAGAGATGGGTAGTTCGCGAACGAACTGATAAAATGAACGATTCTTTTAGGTGAACTAAATGAACTAGTTCGCGACTTTGAAATGAACTAGTTCAAAATGAACTATCGAACTTCTAGCAATCTTTAATATGAATTAGGTAATCGATCGGTTCATAGTTCGCAAACTACTGTAATACGAGTCATTCTCAGCAGTCAGCACTGTTTGAACGTGAAACCAATGAATAACATTTTGTCGGTCGCCGGTCGCGATAATCGGCTAATGACGACTTTTGTTTGGACCCATTGGAGCTCCGCACAACAAATAACTGCTTTATTATGATAACACTGGCTGCAAACGAAACTCAACTTATTGTCTGTGGATATTATTTTATTTATTATTACATCATTTAATTTTTGTGGGCTAGTGTGAAGTATATATTTGACGTTAAATAACAGTAATAAGAAAACATTGTATTTTATTTAAAATAAAAATTCTAAGTAATATTTTTACTGAAAGAACACGAAATTCAACTATTTTTATCTGCTTATCAACAACTAAAAATATATTCAAAAGATGTAGTGTTTGGTAATATTATACCGAGATATCAGATAAATTAAGTAAAGTCACCTGTGATTCGTATTATACATTTGACGGTACTGCAGGCTAGTGTTACTTTATGTCAAATCATAAAGATAGGTTTTGTTATTTGATACAGACTGACGCAAAACCTAACCTGCTAACCTCGAATTTGACATAAACTGACATTGTCATCAACAATACCTTCAGTTCCTGGACCCACAGGCCACAGGGCGTCGAAGCAAATACAGGGTGGCTAAAACTTGTGGACTCATTCATAGCTTGAGCCTTGTAACGTTCAGTCAAATAAACGAAAATAAAAAGTTGTGTGCCATAATTACACTTTGCTTTCTTACTACTATCCACAGAATTATCAAAATGATTCCATAAATTACTACAAGAATGTAATCGAACTGATCAGCCAGTCCACACAACTGTAACGCTTGCAAATCTGCATTTCTGCATATTCGTTCTTCGTTCAACATGATCGTTCAACCTTTATACAGATTACCTAAATGCTTGCGCGCGCATTATAGTTCGCGAACGAACTAGTATATTGAACGATTCTTTCCTACGAACTAGTTCGCGAGAACTAGTTCATCACAACGAACTACTTTTCCCATCTCTACTGAATAACATATCATGAAGTTGCATATAAGCATTGATAATAGTAATCTTACAGGAAGCAGATAAAGCGTATCTATTATAACTAAGCAGTTTCTATATATTATATAACTCCTCCTTTGCCAGTTTGAAAAGCATATTTGGAAAATTGATTTTCAATGATTAATTATATGCTGTTCATACTTTACATTGTAATAAATTTAATGGTTGTTCTACAGTCTGAGTAGGAGTATTTATATTTTGTAAATTTGCGATTATTTTATTGATTAAGATATGGCGTTTAAAATAGGCATATATAAAAAGACAAATAATGATTAATACAAATAGGATTATAATAATAATGGAACTTATGCTATAATAATTATATATAGGTGAAGAATCACTTTGTTGTAGTCTTTCCTTGTGATAACTCAATTTTAATTGTTCATATTTTAATGAGTTGACGTCCACATAGGATAAGTCTAATGAACTGTTTATTTTTATGCTGTTATTGATTGTATTGGTTTTTAGTCTACCAATGGTTGTTGTTAATTGATTTACTGAAGTTCTTGAGGATGATTCGAAAGTGAATAAAACATCGTTGTAATTTATGATTGCCGAACAATCTGGTGTTATTTGAATTAACTGGGTGTTAACGAGAGTTTTATGGTATTGAACATTATCGCATTGAATTTCACAAATAACTTCGCTAGGTGAACTAAAGATCCAAGTATTTTTTGTGAGTTTAATCAATTTAGAGTGAGATAAGGGAAACGTAAACGGTTTACAAGTTTGATTTGGATTAAAGCTAAGAAGTTGCGTTTCACACAATTTACTGTTGGGTATGAAATAATGATTTTCCTTTTGACAGAAATATTGGTTGTTAGATATTATTGAACAATATTGAGGTTCCATAGGGATACTATATTCTTTTGAAAACAGTATTGAGTTAAAAGTGGGTAATGTCATGTGAAAGAGTTGATCTCTGTAATAAGCAGGAATAGGTATCAAATTAATAAATTGGTAATTTATCGATTTTTGCACGAGTGGTATCTCGTAGATAAATGTGAAACTGCTTTTAGTCTGATAAGCTTTGATTTTGATTAAACTTTCATACAAGTGTAGGGTTGACGGTTCAACAGGGTAAGGTAATTGTAAGGTTTTGCTTTGCATTTTATTAAGGTACTTCGGGATTTCAAGTAACGAAGTTAGAAGATTGTTGTCATCGATTAAAGAGAGATGGATTTGTTGATTTTGTGCGAATGTTAATGATGTCTCAAGTTCCATAAAAACATTTATGAAAAGTTGGAGGGCTTCTATAGTTTCAACGAGGGTAGTAAAAGTCGACAAAGTATTTAGGATTTTGCCATTGTTAGTTTCGATTTCCAAAATGAAACTTTGTAAGTTTTGCGCAATTGTTTTCTGGTTTTCGGATAATTTTTGAATATTATCATTAAATGTAGCGATAGAATTATTGAGAATTTCTGTCTGTTCCTCTAGGTTGGTTTTCTGTAAATCTGTGGTCTTGGTTAATTTTTCGATAGTCTCGTCATATCTTCTTCCGTCTTTTGCGTCAAGGTTTCCTGTGAAGAATTTAATCACTGTTCCGATACCGTCTAGGAGTTCGCGTTTGGAACGGGTGATTTGTATTTCGGGAAAGAGTTGTCTGATCAATAAATCGGATTTGTTCAGGTACTGATCAAGGATTAGTAATTGATTGTCGGGGGTATTATAATTTCCTGTGGGATAGTATATGCGATAATTACGTCCTTGAAGGGTCGTAATAGTCTCTTCTATGTTGGATTTTAGATGGATATAATTTTGTAAAAGAGGGGAATAGTCAAGAGTTTTTACTAATGTCCACTCACTGTCCTTTAAGATTGCTGTGCCTTTCACTAAGGGATAAAGGCCGGGATTGTCTGTCAGGGTTTCGATGGTTACGTCGGATTTGACGGACCAGGTGAATGCGATAAGGGTGTAGATTGTCCTGTGAAAGGTTGTAACTCGTTAGCGTGTCTTTTTAAAGTGGATTGGTTTTTCTCATAAATTAAAATATATATGTCATGTTCTAAAACTTGTTGGATTTTGTAAGGGCCAATAAAACGGGGTTTGTTTTTGCTTCTGTTATTTGCTTTCACGTAGACTAGGTCTCCTATTGTAAACTTTCGGTCTTTCTTTTTGACATTGATCCGCGAATTTCGATTAGATTTTGATTGTAGTTGGATACCTGCTAGATTTTGGTATATCTTTTTCATCTTATTTTTATGGTCATTGACATAGTCGGTTAGAAAGGTTCGGTCAAATTCTAAGTCAAATGGGTTTCGGTTCTCTGTGTGTCCAAAAACTATTTCGTTAAGGGTCATTCTTAGGTTAGAGTGAATTGTACTGTTGTAGGCCAAAATAGCATATTGCATTTTTTGATGTTCAGGAACTTTATCTTCAAATAATCGATATTATTCGATTAGAGTGGAGTGGAGTCTTTCGACGGGTGAGTTTGAGTTGTGATGACGTGGGGTAGTAGCGTGAAATTGAATTTTGTGAAAATTTAAGAAATCTTTCAGAGGTTGTTTATTAAATTCATTGTCGGCTACGATTAATTGAGGCATAGGATATGTCGTAATAAAATTAAATAGTCGGTCCACAATATCTACAAGGTTACTAGATTGAAGGTGGTAAGCTTGTGCAAATTTTGAAAATGGATCTATGAGAGTAAGAAATTTCTTATTGTTAATTTGAAATATGTCCATGTGTATGGAATAAAAAGGACGGTTGTTTGTGGGAGTCAAATTTAGGGGTTGATCAATAGGATGTCGGTTATATTTTTGGATTTTACAGGTAACACAATTGTCTATGTAGTTTTTAATATCTTTTTGTATGGATGACCAATAATATTTCCTTTGTAGGTGTTCGAGTGTCTCCTTAATTCCGCGGTGATTGGTTTTTCCTTCGTGGTATAATTGTATTTGTGCTAATCGATCGTCAGGGTTAGTGATGTATATTACTTGTGTCATACATCTGTGAAATTTCGGTGTATTTTCATTAGTTATGTCATTAATGTATCGAGAAAATGCATCATATAATTGGTCTGATGAAAAATAACAATAATAATTAGTTTTTGGTTGGCAATGTTCAATCAATAGCTGGTTAAATTTATCTCTTATGTTTGATTCATTAATAAATACTGAAATGTGTTTGTTATTATCAAAAGTTGTGATTTTGATTTCTCTGGGCATGTTATCTGAGATGAATTCAATCTGATTTTTAAAGTGTTGAAGTGGTTTTTCGGAAATATCTATGACAGGCGAAGAGCTAGCTTGTGTGTGTACTGTGTCTGGTAGGGAATTATTGTCAACATTTTGTTCAAGTGTTTTTGAAGGTTGAGAAATGTCGGGGGGCAATGTGAACGTTGGGACTGTCATAAAATCTTCTAGGTTAGGGGAATCTGCTCGTACGGGTAAAATACTTATGTTGTCATATGTTGGTTCAGGGGTATCAAGTCTCGGTTCATTACTTGAGTTGGTCAAGGACATTGGATATATTTGAATTCTGGAAAGGGCGTCTGCGACTTTGTTAGATTTACCTGGTAGGTATCGAATATCGAAATTATACTCTTCTAATTTAAGTGACCACCTAGTTAATTTTGAGATAGGTTCCTTTAGGTTCTTGAGCCATATGAGAGGTCTGTGGTCGGTGTATAGTACAAATTTTGTGCCAAATAAATAAGGTCGAAAATTTTTGGTAGCCCAAACAATAGCCAGTAATTCACGTTCAATCGTGCTGTATTTTTGTTCTGTCTCGTTCAATGTTCTTGAAGCGAAACATATCGGTTTAGAGTTTTGGGAAAGAACGGCTCCAAGAGCAACTTTAGAGGCGTCCGTTGTTAATTCGAAAGGTTTTTCGAAATCTGGATAGGCTAGAATCGGTTCGTTGATTAATAACGTTTTCAAGTGGTTGAAGGAATCAATGAAGTCTTGTGAATGAACAATTTTGTGATCTTTCTTCAAGCAGATTGTTAAAAATTTTGTTAATTTAGCGAAATCTTTTACAAATTTTCTATAATAACCGAAAAGTCCAAGAAATGATTTAATTTCTGTACGAGTTTTGGGGAGAGGAAATTTCGTGATAGCATGAATTTTGTCGGGATTTGGTTTAATTCCGTCGGGAGTAATAACATGACCTAAGTAATTTATTGATTTATGCAAAAATTCTGACTTGTCGAGTTGAATTTTTAGGTTTGTGTTACGGCATCTTTGAAATACGTTTTTTAATCTATTTACATGTTCTTGTAGGGAAGTCGAAAATATTATAACATCGTCCAGGTATACAAGACATTGCTGGGGTGTTAGTCCTAGTAGGGCAGTATTAATGGTTCTTTGGAACGCCGCTGATGCGTTTTTTAGGCCAAAAGGCATTCTTTTGAATTGGTAATGGCCTTCTTCGGTTGAAAAGGCCGTTTTCTCTCGGTCTTCTGGTTTGATTTTAATTTGGTGAAAACCGCTCGCGAGGTCTAGGGTCGAGAAATATTGTGCTCGTCCTAAGGTATCGAGTACAGTTTCTATGTTTGGGAGAGGGTGTTTATCTTCAATGGTTTCGGCGTTTAATTTTCTATAATCAATTACTATACGGAATTTTTGTTTGCCGGAGGCATCCTTTTTCTTGGGTACCACCCAAATGGGGAAATTATAAGGTGATTCTGACGATTCTATGATGTCTTCTTTTAACATTTTGTTTATCTGTGTTTTAACTTCGGCTCTATAACAATGTGGATATCTATAAGATTTAGTGAAAATGGGGTTGTTAGTTTTCGTTCGAATATGATGTT